>LKNJ01001801.1:0-76586 GCA_002120245.1 Maccullochella peelii | reverse complement strand
ACACACACACACACACACACACACATATACTGCACATATACACATGTATGTATACCATTACATGTTATTAAATGTCCCAAAACATACTTGAAAGCATTTTACTGATGTTTATAGATTATCTTTACAATATATTTATGCTTTATCATCATCTCCATGAAACCATATTAATACATAATACAATTATTGTAATGCTACATGTTTCTTCAGGTTTATTTTCATACATTTCATGTAGAATACAGTGAACAATAAGTGATCTCATGCTGATAAGCTGTGAAAGTGATGCCCTTTCTATTTTCTATTCATACTTTTTTTTCCATTCTTTTCAAATGTCATATGACGCATTAAGTTCTGATGGTGGTGTCATGACTGTAATAATATTGGCTCTATGAAAATTAAAAGCCATTTAAGGAAGGCCTCTCAGCGGGAAAGTGTCAATTAAAAAGGACAGATTGCCATTATGAGGTCTTTGCTGTTCGTCACAGGATCGCTTTAACTCCTTAAAACCCAGCTTTCCCCTTATATTTCCCCCCTAAGGTTGGAAAAAGCATATATTATTCCACACTATAGTCTGACAGTATCATATTCTGTAGCAGCTTGTTCCAACTCTTCATCAAAGCTGTATGAGTGAAATATTCAAACCCAAGACTCCAAGTTTATATGGATGCAAATATTCTAGGCGTCTTGTGCATCATTTTATACACATTTCCCCAAAATTCAACCTGACATCTTGGAACTCTGTAGGGTCACAAGATGATGAAAAGGATGAGAAATAAAAATAAATTACAATTCTGTTCAGCAAAATTATGTTTCTTTTTACCGACTTTTCTCTAATGTTTTGCCTTTTTCTTGTAAAATACTGGATATATGTTTACCTCTTACCTCTAAAAATCCTTTAAATGTAACAGTCTAAGAAGAAAAAAAAAAAATCACTCCTTGGTTGATCACTGCACGTGCACACAAAGGCCATAACTTGTGACGAGTGGTTGCATCGAAACATTATAAGGTCACAAGTCAAAACGGTTGGGAACCACTAGTTTAAATGGAGCCTAAAGGCAACTGGGAAAATATTTTAGATCTGGACAAGTAATACTACCAATATTAATCCACGATATTCTCTAATCATAGGATACAATTATCTGGAAAAAAATCTACTGTGCATGGCAAAACAGGACTATCTGCTTCCTTTAAAAGTGTGAAAGTTAAGCTTTCAAGTGATACAACTAAACAGGCTTAATCTCATGGAGGAAATTTGGGAAAATTGAGGAAAACGAGATGGTAAGCTTACTGCAGCTCCTCTTTGCTGCTTGTAGCAGACATAAGAGGAGACAACGTGACGTCATGTGACTGTGCCTCTGTTCGGGGTGGGGAGCACGGCAACCTCAGCCTCTTCCCCTGCACTGAATCTGTCACACTGTAGAAAGGCAGGAGGCACCACCATGATGGCCTTTTATCATATACACGCACAAATCCAACTGCCTTGCAGTGTATAAAATGCATTTGTGTTGTCTGATGAATAAATCTGGCATGATCCATCATAATGAATGGCTAATTAGTTTATGCTGCAGCACTCGTCTAGCGGCCTTTGATAGGTCGGCCAGATGCATCAATGACTGGTAGCAGGCCAAAGAGAGACAGCCTTATTCAGCTGAAAGCCTCTCTCCCTACAGTCTCCCAGGTAGGTTTGAAATACTTGATTTGATCGTGTTTTGTTTACCAATTTATCGCACACGTACTGTAATGTGATGTCATCTTTTCACTTTTTGATTGCTTTGTTATTAATGTGTTATTTCTATTTCATGTGGTCAACATCAATAATAAAACCAGGATAATCATGCTCATGTTTGCATTTGTGAAGTAGCATACGGTAGGTATGAGTTACAATTCTTAGACTGAAAGTAGCCATCTTTCTCATACATTGTTTTGTGCTTTACATGCATGCATGTGGGTATTTGTCTTGTGCACTTCCATATTAAACAGCAGAGAAGCAGACACAAGAATCGTTGACCTTGGCATACACAGCATGCAAATGGGCAGTTGGGCCTAAACAGAGGCCTCTGCTATTTATACACTATGTTATTAATATATAATTTTATTGATCCCTGATAAATAATGTGCAGGATTGAGACTAGTTTATCAGTACAATCCCACACCAACATTTTCCAATCCATCATAGGGTTAATATGAACATAGGGACATATTCAAGCCCTTATTATACTCTACTCCTGCTCATTTACTTTTCTTCCTCTCTATCTCCCCCACCTCCCTCTGTCTCCATCTCCCTCTCTCTCCTTTCTCTGCACCAGCTGCTGCTGCTGCTTCAGAGCCAGAGTGAAGAGTCCCCTCACCCCCCTGCACAGACAGAGACAAAAGGCCTGATTCGCCTGCTGAACACTGCCCCCTTTCTCCAGCCGTCCCTTCATGCACGGCCGTAGAGGTGGCGGTGGTGGCGGGGGCTTCAGGAGGAAACAAGGCCTGGACTGGGACTAAAATCTAGGACTGACCCAGTGAAGGAAAGTGGGAAGAGGGGGAGGGGAGGAGGAGCAGGAGGAGGAGGAGGAGGATGAGGGCTGGAATGGTCGGGGCTGAGTAAAGGCAGGTGCTGAGGCCTCTACAGGAAGACTGATTTTTCCTGAATATCTCTGAGTGGAAAAAAATCTGACAAGGGTATGCCACATTTACCTCTATATATGCATGAACGTGCATGTTTATGTGTGTCTCTGTGAGGGCATATGTGGGCAGGGGTGGCATGTGTTTGATGGAAATCTGGGGAGGGAGGTGCATGAATGGCCTGTATTTGCCCATGTCAGATTGTCTGTGTTGGGTTTTATTTACATTGTCTTTATATCACAGTGTAATGCTGCTGGGGGCTGCATGAAAGTTTTTAGTTTTCAGAGAGACTACCAGTGTGTCTGGGGGTGGTAGCACTGGGGGATCTGGTTGAGGAACAGGTCAAGGCACCGGATTGAGCTTCTACTACCATCATGTTTACCTACATTTGCTTCTTCTTTTCAGTGTGTTTAGTTAAATGAGTTGCTGTTATCAGTCATCATTTTACCTTAAATGTTTTAAATCTTACCTCATGTAACCTATTTTTTGTTTACATTGTTTGTATGATTTTTGTCATTTTCTTTACTGTTGTCCTGTTTTATTGTGTGCAGTCCAGGTAACTGTGCTCACCCAAACATCATTTTTTGGCCTAATTTTATGGCACTGCCATCGACCAGAGTAGTAAATCTCCTTTAATCATGTCCCCACCCGTCTATAAAATATTGTGTGTCCTTTTTCACTACATCTATATGACAATATACATGTAGTTCAGTGAAAAATGTTGCAGTGCTTCCTGGGAGGTGGGCACACTGCTTCTGAGGCCGTATTGCAGCACAGGGCTTTATGTTTGGTGACCGGAACCAGCTGAAACCGGTTTGAGGCAGACGGAGGGCTGACAGGAACAATACCTTCTCTGTGCTCCACTGAGGGATAGAGATAGCCCAGGCTACTCCATGGCAGCCCTTCACAGCTCAGCCACTGGCTACCATGGCAGAGGCACAGACCCTGCTGCTGCTGCTGCTCCTGCTCGCTGCTGGCTGGATGTCGAGGTGCTACGCAGCGCAGCTCATAGCAAGGGGGGCAGGGAGATTTGGGAAGGGACGAGGGCAGGGGGACGTGGCTGGCTGGGAGTCTGTGAATCTGCAGCCTAGAGCCTGCCTCACACAAACACAAACACACACACACACACACACACACACAGAAGCATGATCTATTTGTCTGTTTGTATGTCTGTGTGCTGCTAGTGGTGCAGAGAATGACTAAGGAGGATCCTTACCAGGACCACCACCACTCACCAGATCCCTGGATGTAACCTGACCCTCTATGCTGGGCCTTTGCCTGGTTGGGACTTTTTTTCCCCAGGCAGGGTGGGCTGGATGGCTTCTTTGTGGGTTAGTAGTGTTGTGACTGTGTCTGTTGCAGGATGGAAGGAAGGAAGGAAAGAAGGTTTGGCTAGTGGCTGAAGAGGGACGGAGGCAAGAGGGTGAGGAGTGGTTGATTCACTTGCATGTTTCCACCATTGTTATTTACATTCACTTTACTGAGATTGTAGCAGTCTTTTACACAGTGTGTGGATTTCAGGTGGTAATGATGCATGTGTATTAAACTGCTATTTGTTAAGAGGGGTTCTGTGTATTTTTCATATTTGTCTGTATTTAACCTTCATTTACTTTCTACGTCAGGCTGCTCTGGCTATCATGGCTGTGACTAGCTGTTCTTTCCACCAGGCCCTGCTCTCTCTGCTGCAGCTTCACACAGCTCAGCAGCCATTTTTTCCCCCTCACTGCATTTCTCGCCTGCCCTCTCCCTCCATAACATTTCTCCCTCTCTCTCTCATTGTGTTTATGTTCACCTCATTATTAAACCATCCCATCTTCTGGATTGAATTGAGAATTGTTGCTTTTTGAAACCAAAGATGAGGCAAGACAAGATATGGGTCTGTGTGTGTGCAGATGAGATTCCCATGCATTTGGATCAAAGAGCAGTACTGGTTTAACTGCACGTACTGTATAAGCAGAGCAGTTCCATGGCTGTGCCTTTAGTCCCCAACACCCATAATACATACAAACACAGTGCATCTCAGTCCCATCATATTTTATTTACAGTGCTCACTATTAAAAAACATAAAACCTGGTTTGTTTCTCAAGAGTTATAACCCTCTGCAAGCAAGTTTTTCTGATGTAATAATACTGTGTAAGACATTTTGCTTTTACTTTCACTAACAAAAACATGTTCTATGAACATTGGTTGTTTTTTATTAAAAAAAAAAAAGTGTGACCTTTAGATCTTTTCAATATTGCCTTATCAAACGTCCTTTCTCCTGTCATCATGTTCATATACACTTCATATTTCATTTAGCTAAAGTATTGCTTACATGTTTTATTCACCCCCCCGGACCAGCTGACAAGTGGCAGTCCACTGATAGGCAAATTTTTTTTTGTGTGTGTGTGTGTGTGTGTGTGTGTGTGTGTGTATATATATATATATATACACACACACACACACATACACACACACACACATACACACACACACAGTATATTCAAAACAGAGAAACTCTCTGATGTAGTCAGGACATGAAGCAGGTCCTTGCCTTGTTCCACCAGCAGAAAAGTAAAATGCATTTAATTAGAAAATTGGTATACTATTGTTTTTCCTCCCTATTTAATTTGTTTAATTATACCAATGCTGAGCATATAGTAATTGAAGAGGAAAACGTTTTCCTGAGTAACCACATTTTTAATGTCATCGAAATGTCATATCTACTCCCTGTGTGGACCAGCATGTGGTTCCACTGTGTTTTTCTCTGAAACAGTTCAATGAAGTTACCTAATGTATGGACAAATGAGGCATAAATAGGACTAATTGTACACATTTGTATGTATGTAGGTCAGCTGCCCAGTTTGATTTGAAGATGTAGGAGGAGGGAGCGCTGAGCTCAGTCTGATAATGCATTCATGAAACATCAAGCACCAGAAAGCAGTGACTAAGTCATGGTTAACATGGTATTTCACAGGCTGTACTGCATGTGGACACCAGCACACCATGTGGTGGAAAATGAAACTGCAAAACAAAAGCTTGACTGAACGATGTCTTAGACCCAAATTATAGTGTAATTCACAAAATATAGGCACATAAGAAATTGGACAGTAAAATACAAACCCATTAATATTAAACTCTGTAGCTTCTACCCAAATAACAAAAAATGAGAAAATATGTAAACTGTCCCCAAAAAAATGTCAAGTAAGTTGATCCTTCATTGTTCTACATTTGATGTACATGTTTTTTTTCCAGTATTGCTGAAAGCGAAATAACACAAACAGGACTGAAAATGAAAAACTTGTCTTATGCTTACCACCTCACCGTGGTCAAAGAAATGAAAGACCACTTTCATGAAGTAATGTCATTGTCTATAATATAACGTCCATATGATTTTTTACTTTTGTGACATTTTTTAACTATAACAAATATATTTTTCATCACATTATTATTTATCACTATTATTACATCCCCTTCTTTTCCCATGTAGAGCCATAAATTTGTGTGTGCGTCTATAGGGGTGTGTCAAAATTTTTCATTGGTTATTCCTGGCAGCAGGAAAATGTTGAATCACATAAATCAGAAAGTACTAGGATATTGGGATCATTTACATCTATCTGGACTATAATCTAGTAACTCTTGCCTATAATACAACATAAATCATACACACATATCTATAGCTATGTGGCCAAGCTTGGCAATATTGTACAGTATATGAGTAGTAGGTACATATTGTATTGCATTGTGCTTAAGATTTTTTTTCTTCAGAGTTCAACAGTACAGAGCTGAAAGGGCTTATAAATAGCCTCACGAAATTAGTGCATGATTTTCTCAATGTCAAGAAAATGGGTTTATAGGCTGTTTTAAAAAATGTCTCGAGCAGCGGTTTCTATTACAGTCTGTACATCCACCCTCCTTCATCATATCATCCCAGAAATTCAATTACAGTTTTACCTTTGAAGAACTATTATATGTTCGTTTTATTTAAACCTCATCAAATGATGCTCTCAATATAAATTGCCTTGTTATTTCCCATCACCAAGAGAAAAAGGCCTCACAACTCTAAAACCAAAGTATCAGCTTCACACACAAGACATCTCCTAATCTAATAAGCAGAGTTTCATTGCAAAACACGATATCCTATAGCATGTTGAAGAACTTGTATCATTATAGTTAAAAATCAGTAGTGAACATGGTTTATGTTACTCATTATTCTTTCATTTTATCTGTGTTCTCCAGGTAGTCTCCTCATTAGAACAGGAGCAGGACCATGGGAGATATGAAGACACCAGACTTCGATGACCTGCTGGCAGCCTTCGACATGCCTGATATGGTGGATCCTAAAGCGGCTATTGAATCTGGCCACCACGATGACCATGACCACGGACAGCTCAAGCAATCCAGTGGTGCAGTGACTACCAATGAAGACGAGGCCCACAACCCTTCAACAGGACAAGACGTTGGTGTTAGTGTCATTGTCAAAAACATCCAAAACACTGACACTAGTGAGCATGGTGGAACCATATCAGAGAAGGATCGACATTTCCACTGCCATCCCCAAACCCATTCTGGCAATGGACTTCATAATGGCCTCTTAACCGCAATACCACCAGGTACTCAGTACACCAAGAATGGATGGAAGGCTTCCAGGGAGGGGGGACAGCCAGTTAACAACCAATCATCTATCTTCAATCAGTTCAGCCCCATCTCCAGTGCTGAAGAGTTCGATGATGATGACAAAATTGAGGTTGATGACCCCATGGACAAGCAGGGAAGTCAGTCATTCTTTAGGTCCACTACTAAGACAGAGAACAAGAATCCCAAATCTCCTGTATCAGTGGACAAGGTTTCTAAGCCCAGAGTAAATAGAGACCAAAAACCTGATCAAAACAAGAACAACAATGGCACTCCGGGATGTTCCAAGTCTAACGACACCCCTCAATCAAGTTTACGTGAGGAGGAACTCAAGGAAACTGTCCTTAAGCCTCAAGTTCAGGAGTGCAAGGAGGCTGGAGAGCCATCAGGGCTTATCAATGTATCCAGTATGTCTCAAGTCAAAGCCAAGTCCTCTGCAAAACTTTCATCTTGTATAGCAGCCATAGCAGCCCTTAGTGCCAAAAAGGCTAGTGCTACAGACTTGAGCGTTGTGGATTCTCCTACAACACAGAAAGCATCCATCCAGGCCAATAAAAATCCCAGAGCTCCAGAGAAGCCACACGAGCAAGAGTCAGCCCTACAATTTGCAAAGAGGCTGCTAACAAGACAACCAGAGAGCCCCTCTAGTGTCACCAGTGAGGGTAGCAGCAAAGGTTCCCCTGCCTCAAGCACAGACACCACCCCAGTCATCCCAAAAGTCAGGATCAAAACAGTCAAGACCTCATCGGGCCAGATCAAGCATACTGTCACCCGAGTTCTATCAGAGTTTGATCCTGAGGGTCTAAAAAAAGGAGAGAACAGTCCATCTGTCATGGCAACCACCAGTACAATTTTCTCATCTCCCACAAGGCCCTCTCTGCCAACCACAGTAGTAGCCACCACTGGAGGCCCTTCAATTGAAATAACCAAGCAAATGACTATTAAACCTGTGGCGACAGCTTTCCTGCCTGTCTCAGCAGTCAAAACAGCTGGTTCCCAAGTCATCAACCTGAAGCTGGCAAACAACACCACTGTCAAAGCAACAGTCATCCCCGCAGCATCAGTGCAAAGTGCCAGCAGTGCCATCTTGAAAGCTGCTAATGCCATCCAACAACAGACTGTCATGGTACCTGCCTCCAGTCTGGCTAATGCCAAACGTGTGCCAAAGACAGTCCATCTTAGTAACCTCAATCTTCTGCCTCAGACTGTATCCTCTGCTGTCTGCGATCTCCAACAGGCCCTGTCCTCCTCCAAACAACCACAGCATCAACAATCACAACAAGTCAAACAGAAGACAATTCTCGCTGGCCAGGCCTCAAAGAAAGTTTCTAGAGTTCAAGTGTTCGCCAGCTCTCAAAGCTCTGTAGTGGATGCCTTCAATAAAGTTCTGAGTAGCATAAATCCTGTCCCTGTGTACATCCCAAACCTCTCCCCACCAACATCAGCTTGTATTTATCTACCCTCACGTGGCTACAAGTGCCTGGAGTGTGGAGATTCATTTGCTCTTGAGAAGAGTCTGGCACAGCACTACGAGCGCCGCAGTGTGCGGATCGAGGTTACCTGCAACCACTGTGCCAAAAGTCTAGTGTTTTACAACAAATGCAGCCTCTTGTCTCATGCCAGGGGCCACAAGGACAAAGGGGTTGTCATGCAGTGCTCACATCTAATCCTAAAACCCATCCCTGCAGATCAGATGATAAGTACATCGCCCTCATCAGGCCCACCCAAGATCACTGGCACCAGCTCCACCTCCCAAGCACAAGCACCCACTAGTCAAAGAGTTACTGGTGGTGGGTCCCAAATTGCAGTGATTTCAGCTCCAAGCAGTGCTCCTCTTGTGGCAGCCATGCCCTTGGAGGATGATGCATCGAAGCTCTGCAGGCACAGCCTAAAGTGCTTGGAGTGTAACGAAATGTTCCAGGATGACAGCTCGCTAGCTATGCACTATCAACAGGCAGCGGAGTCCAGTGGGCAGGTGTGTGTATGGAATGTGTGAACCGCTACATATTATGGTTCAGTTTAATTCCAAATTTCTTAACGTGACAGAGTTCTGACTTCTGCTAAGTTTATTGATTAACAAAGTATAGTGGGCTATAGAGTTGCAAATTGAGAAGAGTTATTTTGGGTGCCTCTGGTTCCATAAGTAAAAGTCCCATTCATTTTTCCCCATTGACAATGTTACGTGACTCACAGTTGGAGCACTTCCAATCACTGAGCTTAAATTTCTGTTACGTGCTCCACTAACGGCGGGTGGAAGCTAAAGATTATGGTGTCGAGAAAACTGATTTTACAGTCTGCAGCTTATATTAATTAACTTTTAAACCTGGGGTAAATTTTGCATGAATTCAGAAACTATGGCGTTCAAAAATTCAACAACGAAATGTTTTGAATTCGCTACCACTCTGATTCGTACCTCTGACTGACACCAGTAGATTTAAGTAAGAAAATCTGTTTTTCTTGTAATTTGGCTTATCAGACCCTTGAATTGTATGTTGGAGAGTTAGGGTTATAACAGTATCCTTTATGCAAAGATAACCCTTTATATTCTGAGTGCAATTCCAGTGCAACTGATTTTCTTTATGTCCTCTTTTCTGTGCCCATAGAAAACATGCAGCATCTGCCAAATGCTTCTCCCAAATCAGTGCAGCTTTCTGTCACACCAGCGAATCCACCAGCACAAGTCTCCTTACATCTGCCCCGAGTGTGGTGCCAGCTGCCGTTCTGTCCACTTCCAGTCACATGTCACCAAGAACTGCCTGCATTACACCCGTAGAGTCGGCTACCGGTCAGTCTACCTTAACTAAAATCATTGTTTTCTCTTGCGCTGAGATATGGTTCCCAAAGTTTGAGAGCAAGTTAATTCAACTTTAATTTACAAACTATTTCTTCTGTTAAGACCCTGATTTTTTAGATAATCAAATCTGATAGGAGACAAATTCACAGTAGCCTATTTACCACTGAGCGGTGTAAGTGTCTATACTCAGATTTAAATGTCTCTTGCTCTTCTTTCAGAGTGCTACTTATAATGTCATTTCTAATTACAGTTATTATTACATTATGTTTGCACCAGCTTGACAATCTCATATCACTGAAAGTGATATTATGGAACTTATGGGGAAAAAACTCCACAATTTTTATGTGGAGTCACATTAAAGCCATTAAAACTGAATAATCAGAATCTGACCAATTATGGCTCAATTATGAGTCTGGTCTCTCAAAATGTAAATCTTGTCTCAAAGTTAAAATCTGCAATGTTATACTATTTGCATTCATGTCTGGTAATGATATTTTCGCTGCATATCAAAGAGCCGTAACAACTTCACAAATGTGACATGTATGACCCTCTTGTTGTGACATGTTCACAAATGTGACATGTATGACCCTCTTAGCTGTAATTTGTATATTCGAAACGTTACGGATTTTAACTTTTAAATTCAGAAAGTTGTTTTCCCTCCCTGAAACGAGAGATTAATCATGCCTCTCCATGTATGAAAACCTATATGTTCTTTTTAAAGAAATAGTTCAACATTTTGGGAAATGTGGTTATTTAATTTCTTGCAGAGGGTTAGATGAGAAGATTGATAATACTCTCGACGGACGGTTAGCTTAGCATAACAGCTTGCCTGGCTCTGTCCAAAAGGTAAAAAACATCCACCTACAAACAAGATACAATGCTTTTTTTATATATATAGCTTATATAGATACAAAACCTTACAGGTGCTGGTAGGCTTTTTAACCTTTGGACAGAGCCAGGCTAGCGGTTTCCCCTTGTTGCCAGTCTTTATGCTAAGCTAACCGTCTCCTGGTTGCAGCTTGATATTTAATGGGCAGACACAAAAGTGGTATCAATCTTCTCATCAAACTCTCGACAAGGAAGTGAATTTGCTTATTTCCCAAGAAAAGTCTCTCTAAGTTTTAATCCCATGAGTCCTGTGCTGACCAGAATGCAAGACTCACCAATCAAGTAAATTAAAAGAGACAATCTTAAATTACAAACACCAAAGTACTTCTGTCAGAGGAATGAGTTAAATTAACTTTCACTCAGTTAAAATCTTATTTAAATCCTGACTTTTGCAAACTCTTATTTCTTCAACCTCCAGCTGTAGCCACTGTAGTGTGATCTTCGCTGATGCTGCAACTGTAAAATCCCACATCCAGAGTACTCACTGCGAGGTCTTCTATAAATGTCCTCTCTGCCCCATGGCCTTCAAGACTGTGCCTGGAACGCACTCTCACGCGAACATGCAGCATCCAGGAATGAAGACAGGAGAGCCCAAGTAGGTCTTAACATGCAGTATCTACTATCAAAAACACTGTGGACACTTTATATAAAATGCTAATCTAAACCAAATATATTTTAGTTTTATATTCCGTTAAAGACAGAATTGAGCAAAATATATTGCAGTTGTCAAAGAATTGTCAACCACACACACAGACATCAACACATCTACACGCTCTTCCTTTCACACAGGCACACACCAATATAACCTAATACCTATGTCCAATTTATTTTTCTAAGGAGAATTATCCTCGCTGCTTCATCAGTAGCAGGACTTGTGGGTTTTAGACATGGTGGCTTAACTTGGGTTTGTTTTTTCCACATGGCAACCTTTCACTGACTTACACACTGTCCATCATCAGCACTGCTGATGACACAGGTGCTCAGGAGCAGGTGTTGTTGTACCATTGGGTGGGTTTGGCCCACTATTTCAGTATGTTTAAGTACATTTTGCAGTGAACTCCAAGTGCTTTTTTAAGGTCAGTTTTTTTCTGTCTTTCAGGGTGATCTATAAGTGTTCCATGTGTGATACCGTGTTCACTTTGCAGTCCCTGCTCTACACGCACTTCGACCAGCACATTGTCAATCATAAGGTTTCAGTGTTCAAATGCCCTGACTGCTACTTGCACTACGCACAGAAACAGCTCATGTTGGATCATATCAAGGTGGGCATAAAAAGCTGTTATTTTAGGCATGCTTGATAATAATATACACTTTTTATGTATCACGACTTTTCTTGTTTTATGAGTCTGTTTTTAACTTAAGTGACTTAATGAATAGGTATGTGTGACACAGTATCACTATCTTTATTTCAACTTTCAAGGCCAATCATAACAGTTTGGTCTACAAATGTTTCACATACCAGTGCTTTAAAATGTTTTAGTTATAGTTAAATCTGCATTTTGTGGATCCTTTCCAGACCATTCATGGAACCCTGAAGACCATCGAGGGTCCACCAAACTTGGGCATCAACCTCCCTCTCAGCACCAAGCCCACTAACAGTACCAACAATAATACCCCCAGTAACAATAATAACAAAGATGGAGGAAATGTCAATGGTCAAGACAAGGGAGAAAAGAAGCCTTCACCTTCACTGCTAAAGAAAACAAACAGTAACTGCTCAGCGGACCTCAAGAACCCTCCTGCCTCATACACGTGTGGAGACTGCAATACCCTCTTCAACTCCAGGGAGGTCTTCGTGGCTCACATGAGGCACGAACATGGCAAGGTGATTGAAACCATTCTCAAAAGGAACAATCAACTAATTGATTAATCAACTCTAATAGTGTTGGATAGTTTAAGTTATAACAAAGCATCATATTTTATAAGCTCTTCATATGTTCTGTGTGTACAGTATCTAGTTGCTATAGTTGTCAACTAATTATAGTGGAGTAAAAAGTACAATATTTCCCTCCAAAATGTGTTAGAGTACAAGTATAATGTGGCATGAAAAGATAATACTCAAGTATAGTACCTAAAATTTCAACTTTTTAGAACTTGAGTAAATGTCCTTAGTTACATTCCACCACAAGTCCTAGAGTAGAAACATGATCCATAACTGCCTATATTTCAAGGTATCGTGCCTTCTCTTTATATTGCAGATACTGAAGAAACACCCATGTCGACAGTGCGACAAGTCCTTCAGTTCCTCCCACAGTCTTTGCCGACACAACCGTCTCAAACACAAGGGACTGCGGAAGGTCTACAACTGCCCGTGAGTAGAATAATAACCACTTGGTTACAGTTAGTGAAAAACTGCTGTCATGATTACAAGAAACCAACGTTGTCTGTCTGTAAGAAACAGGAAACAAACTGCACTCTCCCGTGTTTTGTTGACCCATCCATCCACCCTTGCTTACATACAGTGCAATTCAAAGTGAAAATCTTTAATAATAATAAAAATGCAAGCAAATTGTATGCATGCAAATAATAGAAGACAAAATCAGCTTGCAAGGAGTTATAATTGTTACTTTATTGCACTTTGACAGGCACTGTCCGGCTCTCAGTCAGCCATTCACTAAAAGAGTGCTGCTGGATCAGCACATTCAGCTGATGCATGGAGTCAAAGACCCAGAGGGGAAGACTGTCAACTCTAATAATATGGAGGCTTTACCTGACAAGAAAACGGTACTGTGGCACACATTTGTGAAGATACATTATTAGAAGTTGTGAATCTTTTCGCCTTACAAGTGAATTTCATGGTTCTCCTGTCATTCCTAACCAATCATTTTAATCTCCTCTACAGACCCTCGGCCCCAAAAGGAAGCCAGAAGAGGATGAGGGGTCTCCAGGATTGACCTCCAGGGGCTGCGACTCACAGCCACTGAAGAGGCTCAAGGTGAACATCCTTAAAGTTCACAAGTGTGCTGTCTGTGGCTTCGCCACTGAGGATATCGCGGCTTTCCATGAGCACATTCCCCAGCACAAGTCTGACGGCTCGTCCTACCAGTGTCAGGAGTGCGGCTTGTGCTACACCTCCCACCGCTCGCTGGCCAGACACCTCTTTATCGTTCATCGGCTGAAGGAGCCACAGGGTTTTGCCCGATACAACGGACGGGGCAAGGACGTCGATGAGAGTCAGAGAGAGAACCAGCTGGATATTGCGGACGAGAACAATGACGGGACACCAAATACCAAATGCAAAGTGTGTGGGAAGATGTTTGAAACGGAGGGAAACCTGAATACTCACATGAGGACACATGGCATGGCGTTCATAAAGTCAAAGAGACTGGCTGAGAAGTGAGAGGAACACACTTTTAAACCATTCCAACTAAAGCAAACATGGTTGTTTTAAACTTATACAGTTTGTTAAATTGTTGCAGACAACATGCAGTATCTCAGTTGGCTGTGGCTATGCTGCATATACATAATGTACATGTATACAATATACACACAAAAATATGTAATATATGTCGAAGTCACTTTGTTTCTTTAAGTAAATTCAACAAGTTTTTTGTACACACAGATGTTTCTATAGGCCTTGCATAGATCGTTTTTATAGAAGAGCTTTTTTTTATTTTAAATTCCATTGTTGTCTTCTCACTATACATAACATAATATATTGTTGTAATGGGATTAATCCTCATACAGTCAGCAGTGTTCTGAATTTCCAATGCTACTAATGTCCAACGAATGTATGAAAGATTAAAAAAAAAAATGTATACAGAGGTTCAGGTTTCCCCAGTACAGTACATATATCCACCACACTGAGGCATTCAAATTAAATTTAAAAACTGATTAGAAGACTAGCATCAAACATTCTTTATGTTTCAGTTTTTGTTATTTCATGGATAACTAATATATCTCTCAGAGCCCTCCTTGGCTTCTACAATAAACCATGGCTCTGGTCTCCTTCTAATACAAGAAGAATTCACAAGTCATTAATCCTGAAATTACTGATCCTAAAACAAAATCTCTGCATTCATTTTGAGATGAAATTACATGAAATATCAGAAGATTTCAGACAATCAGGCAAAGATGAAGCCTATTTTCAGCTGCATCTCCATACCACCTTGTCAAGTTATCATTTACATATCAAATGCATACACACACACAAACAAAAAACGAGTTGAAAGCTAATTTTTATTATTATGTCAAGCATTTAACAGGAAACAGTAGTCTTTTAAAGACAAATATATGGGCCAAATTTGAATTTTTTTTTTTCTTTTTATATTAAGTTTTGTAAAAGATTGTCAAACTTTTTTAGGTTTCATTCCTGTCTTAATATATATATGGCAGCTCTTTGTGATTGATTTACCTCAATATTTAAAATATTAGATACAAAGCACTTGCCTTTTATTTAACAGCTGTCTTCTTTACAGCATAGTTCATCTGTTGTTACGGCACAATAAAAACAAAGTTGTAATGGCCCTGTATTTCATAAAACATCATTTTCTGTCTTGTTCTTCAGTTTGTGGTTCTTTGGTTTAACGTGAAATCATAATGAATGTTCATTGACAGGAATTATGCTGGAAAAACATTTAAACTGAAGAATAACTTCTATGAATTTAAACCTAGCTATGAAAGCAAATTATTCATACAAGACAACCAGTTCAATTAAATGAACAATAACTGAAAGTTGTAAGAATATCAAGATTGTTTTCCATTGATTTTTTTGTTCAGTGCATTTCCAAAAACTATCATTCAGTTTTGGACAGTAGTTTTTCTACTCTGACAATAAGACTTTAACTGTCTCGCGCTGTAAAACTGCATGTGAGAAGCAGTCTGTGAATTGTTTGTTGATTAGAATGTGTTTTGCTGCTGCTGCTGCTGTTTTTAGACATTTCTGATGCTTGTGTACAAAGCTGTTCTTTATGTCAATAAATGATGAAACCTGCCAGGGGTAAGATCTGATGTTGACTGCACATGAGACCTCAGATCTTCTCTATGGAAATATGTCAGAAATCCTCTTGTGATCATTCATACTCATGCTTGCATAGTGCTGTTAGTGTCACTGATTATTACTATGAAAGTTGAAGTAACAGGTGTTTGGTCTCTACACGTCCTGCAACATTTGAATTTAACCATAGGCAGTGGCAGTCTTATGAAGGATAATAAATTGTACCTAATTTTACCTAAATCCTAAATGCCAACCTTGTCTCATAAAAATGTTGTTTTCATATAACTAATTTGAAAATATGTTTTGAAAGAAACACAATTCCCTCCGGATTAATCTTCTTATCAATAAGGAATGAACGTATCTGCAAAGTTACAAAATGACAACCTATTTCATTTGTTTTCCATATGATATTCGCTGAATGTGTATAGATCGTTTCCCTCACTGTTGTTAGGTAGGTTTTTAGGACAGGCTCACCCTCTAGTGGCCATTGGTGATTTATTTCAATTACTTGAGAAATAGCTCCAGTCAAAAGAGAGAAATATAATGTAATGGTTGTAAATATGTAGCTGAGATTTTCCATTTATTCTTATCCAGAACAAATTACCAGCAATTCCCTATGTGATCAGATCAGACAAGAACAGAACAGCCTCTGTTGCTATTTGAGGCTAAAATCAGACCAATACTATTGTAAAACATTCGTCGTTCCACTGCTAGTGATGGGACTACAACCTGACGCTAACTTTAGCCGTCATTATTAGACTTGCACTCCTGTGTGGTGACATAATCACATCCTAGAGCTTTAGCCTCTCATCCTCATGTAACCAAATCCTGTTCACACTTGATATGGAAAACCAGGTGGGGACGACCTGCAGTTGCCAAAGCAGATTTTCAATCCATCCCGTGCAAGATGAATTTCACGCTACCTTCTTGGTGATGTGTCCCTTCCTATGTTATTTAAACACCTTCTCCGCTTAAAAGATGCAGTCACTCCTAAAAATGGCCCTGGGTTGGGTGGCGTTCCTTCTGTTTGCAGAGTCTAGTGTAGCGCTGGAAAATACGCAGGCCTTGACTGTGTCTCAAAGATGTATGGAGGATACCAACACTTTCCTCTGGGAAATTAATCAGGACAGGCCGAAGGAATATGCTGTTTTCAGTAAGTGTTGCTGACTTTTGAAAGGCTTTTTCTTACTGTACTGTATGTTAAGCTATAGTCATTAGAGAGTCTAAAGAGGCCAGACTGGGGCCAGCTGTTCTTTTAGAGAGAGGTCAGTTACATTAACTTTGAAACTAAGTGCTCATTTATGGAGTGGATCAGAAGGCAAGTTAAAGGCCATCTAAACTTAAGAAATGTAATTAAACAGGACAATGTGAGATTTGTAGTACCGTTCCACTGTGTAATGCAACAAATCATATAATGGTTAGTAAACTTGTAGACAATAGACGCATGTTCACATCAAAAAGAAACAATGCACTCTCTTAGAATACAAAAATATATACAGTACTACAGTACAAAGCTTACAAAAATTAAAGAGTTTATGTTCACATCACAGAGTATCAATGCATGTATGAAATTCATGACTTACACAGTTTTATCTATGTGTCTTATCTAGGTGTAGGCCTACAAATATTGACTACAGTATTGTAGTTATTATTAATGCTAACTATACCAAATCAAAGGATTACAATTATTAATATGATGATGGTGAAAGTGGTTAATTGCTGTAATACACATACACACACACATATATATATATATATATATACACACACACACATTTCATTTTACTTTCTTTTATTGTTTTTAACAGTTTTTAACTGTTAATTTTTTTTACACTGTTCTTTAAATGGTCTGCTCTTGTATTTTTTATTTTGTAAAGCACTTTGAGCTTCATTTTGAGTATAGAAGGTGCTATATAAATAAAGTATATTATTATTATTATTATTATTATTATTATTTATGCAGCACAGCTTAAAAACAAACCAGGAATGAATGAATTCTCACAAGGAACTACTGTAGCAGAACTTCTGCTCAGGCTTTTTCACTAATTATATACAATAAACAGGTTCATGAACACTCTGTAAATGTTAAATTGGAGAGATTACAAATTATTTAAAGCCCTGCGAGCTGTGACTATGTACACATCACACTATAATAACACGAACTAACTAACAATAACAGCTTCAGTGTCCAGGCAAACAAGGGAATGTACATAACATGATCTCCATAACAACTACACAGCACACAAGTAGTTGAATACACACAGGCAGCCACAGGAAGAGCAACAGTGACAAAAGAGACAGATACAGACAGACAGAAAGACAGACAGACAGAGGGTGTATCTGACTCACCATGAAGATGAAGATGAAGATGAAGTAGTCCATATCCAAGTCATATAATGTCCTTACACTTGTTGCTCAGATGGTCATTTAGTGTTTTTGCTAACAGAACTCTCCTCTCTCACTAGCTGCTAGCTAGCTAGTCTCACAAAAACAACGGTAGCTAGCAACACTGGAAAAACAAGCTAACTTTTCATTTAAATATTTACTCTCTGCTGTCTGTTGTGAGGCCAGAGTATGACTGGCTTCAAACTTTACTTTGAAGTTTCATCACCAGAAACGTGTCCATTAAAGTAGCATCAGTTTGAAAGTAGCTTCATTCATAGTGACCGCATCTGACTTATTGATACTAATCAAAGAATACCAACTTCACCTGTCTTCCCTTCGGTAAGGGTGCAACGCCGTTTTTCACCACACAGACTGCATATCATTGACCAAACGTTACAACCTAGGGGGGCGCTGTTTCACTCAACTGAGACAACTAGATGAAAAATGGGGAAGACAAAGAAGTAACGTGTCTTTTATGTGACAAAGAAAATCTTCATCTCTTTTTATTAAAATGACAGTGGTAGCTATTTTGGATAGACACATAGAGGGAGTAAAAGAAAGAAATTAGCTGTTAGCTGTTTGTTCAAATTTCTGAGTTCTTATTACTTGGATTTGTATTAGACTATTTACTTTTTTCTTCTGTGAAAACATGAAAAACTAATTTCCGTTTTGAGATTTATTTTAACAGTTTCATCTTTTACATTGTATAGCAAAGTTATGTACAGTAACTAACACTGACAATGTAATCTGCTGAATCAAATGACATAATATTTGGTTATAATGCAATATATCACAACAACAGTTTAAAGTTGTTAGAACTATAAATATGTTTTTCAGTCTCCCAAGAGTCACCAAAATCATTGTTCTTGAATCAAGAAAGCAGATAACACACTTATTGTGCAATCACAATCAATCATCAGTATCACATTTTAAGAATTCAGTCTCTCTTTTTATCCAAAGGGACTGTGGAGGGTGTTTAAATCAGTTGCTGTTTTGTTCTTTGCACTAAGTTGAATTGTTGTTTGGTGGTGCTTGTGTGTGTATTGTTAGTGTATGATGCATTTGGAAAGATGGGCAGCAATGTTGAAGGAGGTGATGCCAACCAGCCTGGCTTGCTACAGCAGTGTCGCTCTGCCCACGCTCCCACCTTCTCTGGACAGTACTGCCAGGTGTTCCTTAGGCAGGTAACAACAAAAAATAAATTATAGAAGAGAAAATGTCATCCTGACAGTTGGCTATTTGATGACAAAAATTTTATTTTGAACAAAGGGTTTTTTCTACTGTAGGGAACCATCCAATACTTTGTGGGTATTTGTGTTCCTGACTCCTGTGGGGAAGAGGAGGTGCAAATGCTGGTGCTGTACGGTCAGTGATTGTAAAATCTATTTTCTCTAGACTCATTTCTATATCATTTGATCAGTCAAAATTTTGTTTTACATGTGACTTGTTTCACCTTTTTAACAGGGAGACTTCAGTTTGGTCAGACATCCCTCATTCCTCCTTTACCTCCCATCCTGGTCAATCAGTCCACTCAGGAGATGATCATGACCCACTGTTTGTCCAACACCATTGCCCCTGACGCATCAGATGTCACCTGCCTGTCAGTATATGATTGGACTTGGGGGGTTTTTTAACCCTCTCTACTGTCTTACCTGCATGTGTACTTAACTTCACTCTGTTTTTGTCTTTAAAAAAAGTAACATTGGTGAGTCTTCACCTAAAACAGATACCTTTTCTCCTGCAGGTTTGTGTGTTGTGTAATGGTAGCAATTCCTCTTGCGGCTACCCTGTTTACAGCTATGATAAGGTGGCAACGTAACAGAGAGGTATGTCCAACAGCAGAGTCTTCCTGTTTAAACACTGGCCTCAACCTTTATGGGACCCTGAAGACGAATGGCTCCTCCAGTAGCGAAATTAATACTAGCACTTCGGAGGAAAATAGTAATAGTAAGTACAATGTGCATTATGTGTGAGTACATGTTCCCCCAAATTTCCTGAAAATATTTACCAGATGATGCATCACAAGCACGATGCTCTGCTGTGATTGGAAGATCAACTACAGAGGGTAGTTAAGTAAATATTAAACACGGAAAAATGATGTACTCTGCAAAAAATACAATATAGATTGTGTTAATATTCAGACATTGCTTTATTGAATATTGTCTTTCGTAGAGAGCACCAGGCACACTCCACTGTGTTTTCCTCGAAGCTGCGTGTACCGATGCCTACAGGTGTTCTCTCTACAAACTACCAGCCAGGGTGTTTTCAGCAGCTCCTCGTCCATCTCAGGAGGAGGCTACTCCTCCCTGAATGGCATCCGTGTTCTCAGTCTGTTGTGGATCATATGTGGACACTCTGCACAGTTCCCCGTAATAAACAACCTGGGTATGACAAGACTCACTGCCACTTGCTTGTTCAGTCATGCAAGTCATTTACTTACTTACATATTCTTATCTCTATTGCAGATAACTACAAAAACTGGAAGAACACAGTTGAAAGCAGCCCTCTGTACGTGCTTACCATCAGCGGACCTGTTTTTCTGGCTGTGGACACCTTTTTACTGCTCGGGTGAGACTGAAACAACATGAAGTTTTAAATAGTGATGGATTTACCGTGGCATGTCTGTAAAAAAATAACCGTATTGTGAGTTTAAAATTGCCAATTTTAGGAGTTTCTAGAGCAGCTTTTGTGTTGTAGGGGTCTGCTTAGCGCAAGGTCTCTGCTGGGCTCCATTGGCAGGGCTGAAGACAAACTGAGCCCCAGTTTGGTGGCCAACTACCTCTTCAAGAGGATCAAAAGGTACTGCATGTTGATAATTTCACCATTAAGTTATGGTAATCTATTGGTATCACTGTGTCTTTTTTTTCTTGGCAATAAAAAAGAATTTAGAAGCTCTTCATTGTATGTGTGATCTAAAACTATTGTATTTTCTTTGCTCCAGGATTCAACCACTGCACCTTTTTATTATGTGTCTAACCATTGGCCTCATCTCTCTGGTCCAGTGGGGACCCTACTGGTTCCCATTTATAGATACAGTGATGGATTGTAAGACTTACTGGTGGGCTAACTTACTGTTGATAAGCAATCTCCTCCCAGTCCATGAGATAGTAAGTTGAAGCAGTAACTAAAATGTACGTGCTATAAAGTATAGCTCCAATTCTATTTTGAAATATTTTACCTATTTATTAACATTTTATCTCCCAATCTCTCCTCAGTGTATTCCTTGGACATGGTACCTGTCTCTGGACTTCCAGTGTTATGCCACCACTCCTCTGTTGATCTATTTTTACAGACTGTATGTCCTTTCATATTATTAAAAAAAATGCAACATCCTCAGTTAAATCAGATTTCTACCTTGAAAAAAATACATTTTTAAATCATGGCCATAGCTGGGGCTATTTCACACCATAACAACTCTAGTTCTCTAATCTTATTCATCCTGTCTTTGTTTATAAGAAACAGAAGTGTGTTTGCAGTTGTTGCTGGAGGCCTTTTGCTGATGACCACTGTGGCCAGTGCTGTTATAACTGCACTCCTGCAGCTGCCAGTCTTTCAGCCATCTACACTGTAAGACTTACTGATGGTGATCTGGTACTAATGCAAAAAGCCTAGGAACCAAATGCATAAAATGTAACGTGACTTAGATGTCAAGTCATTTTTTTACTTTGTACTTTTTATACTGTGAAATCCAATATAAAAGAGAGCAAAGGCCAACTAGCCATTCCAATTGTTTCTTTATAATTCAATAATTGTTTTATTTGTTTAATTGTTAATTTGTTTCTTTATTTTGCAGGACATCTGAGAATTATGTCTTGTATTACTATGTGAAACCCTACACAAGGTATGGGCCATTTTTAATAGGGATCTTGACTGGAATATACTTGACAACAAAGAAAGATCAGCTGTTAAAGCAAAGGGTGAGACATCCATCCCTGCCAGAATCACAGCTTATTCTTTTAGTAAAATTGAACATTTGATATGCCCTTCTGTGACATTATCAAGCCAAACAGACTCTGTACACATACAAGCGACAAAGCTGCCATCACACTTTTCATGTCTTGCTGTTGCTCCAGTGGCAGGCAGCACTTGGTTGGTTCTGCTGTCTGTCACTCATGGCTGTGTTGGTTGGATTGGCCTACATCCTCAGGGAGACCCCAGCCTATCCATCTGTGCCACATGCCCTCTACCAGGGACTGCACAGACCGCTCTGGGCTCTGGCTGTGACTTGGATCATACTGGCCTGCGAGGAGGGTTACGGAGGTAAACAAATACCATATTCAGGAAAAACAAAATACAATTTCAAATACGTATCTTAACAAGTTAACAAAAAAAAATGTTTCTGCTGCATTCAAAACTCTAATAATACAGTAACTTGCTGTTTAATGATTTGTATACTTCCATAATAGCAATGGCAAAATGAGAAAAATATACTGTACAGTTTGGGGGATTTTTACTTTTTCTGCCAAAGCAATACTTTTTAACCCTTTAATCCCATTTTAACTCTCACCTATACCTATCTACAGTATACAAAACCAAATTGCCTTCATACAGACTTTTATACATATTTTTTTTTAAAACTGTGCTTTATTTTGTTCTGTGTTACTTTCTGTTTCTCTAGGTTTTATCAAGAACCTCTTGTCATTGGGTTTCTGGGTTCCTCTTTCCAACATTAGTTTTGCCTGCTATCTGACACATCCTGTCTTCATCATCCTCTACATTGGCTTGCAAGAGACCCCAATCCACTACACAGACATCAACTTCGTAAGTACTTCAGACAGCACATTTCATTCAGTTTCACCAAGCCTGATACTGAGGTATTCCAGATTTTACCATTATTTGGCTGTGTTCCTCCATGCCTTTTAACTGAGTGTACTGTATGTCTCCTCTCTTATTTAGATGTACCTGTTCCTCGGCCACCTGGTGCTCACGCTGGTGGTGAGCTATGTATTTACTGTGCTGGTTGAGAAACCCTACCTCCTCCTAAAATGGAGCAGTACATAAAAAACAAATCAGCACACAAAATCCAGTTAACACCCCTAATCTTATATTCTGTCTGCTTGTGCCTTGTAAGCTATGCCAGTGTTCTTGTTCAGGTCTGCTGTCAAAAATAAACTTGTGTGTTTCTAAAAAAAAAAAAAAAAAAAAAAGGAATGAAAATGAGAAGGTTTTTATAGTGATTGCTGAGTGGTTACTACTTTTACATTGTAACCAGTGTTGATATAGATAACATCCTGCAGATCACACAAAAACGAGGTGAGATAATTCATATCAACACATTCATCAACCTTCACAGTGATAATGAGTAAAAGTTTTCAACTGTATTCAGAACCAATAACACCAACAAATCAGGAATGCAGATTTTGAGAGGAGGGAAAAAAATACCATATTTAGTAAAACTGAATTGGTTTTCAGGTTAATGGTTTCACAGATATAACATTATGTCATCCACATATAAAGATATTTTGTTTTGTCTTGGATACAATATGCCCATCACCATTGAATCAAAGGAATGATTGCAAGGGCAAATAATTGTGGAGATAAGTCCCCCTATCTATGAGGAATGCAACAGAGCTAAAAAAAACAAAAAGATGCCTTGGTGATGCATATAATAGAAGTTTTCCTTTTATGACTATACCCACACTAAGCAGCCATCAGTCATATATTAGCATGACTGTATCAAAGGAGTGAGAAAGTAAATAGATAGCAAAAAGTACTGCCCTCTTGCGGAGGACAAGACTGGCTTCCTTGTAACCCAAAGTTCATCATATTCCCCTGCCATCCTTCCCCTCTTATTAACGGTTCTGGTGTAAGACAACACGAATAACTTGGGCCACATTTTAACTGCACTTTCCATGGCTGTGAGTCAGAATTTACAAGTGACACTGACTCAGCTGATGACAAAAGTTTTCAGTTTCTTATGACGCAGAAACTGCCAGCTTCGTTTCCATCCAAGCACTTGAATTATGCAGAGCATGTGCTGTGTTGTGAGTTGTATTAAGTTGAGTAATGTTTGGTGAACAGCCTTGAAGGAATGCCTTGATCCTTCCGCCACAGTTTAGCTCTGCCGCTTACACAGAAACAAACTCCTTATGTGGTGGTTTTCACTGGAGTATTGTTGTAAAACCAGCATGATGGAACACTGTTACTGTAAATTGCTGTGAGGGGGTTTACAGTAAAAGCTGTTGATAATATGTCTGTCTAAATTGTTCAAACCTCCTCCACTATCATGTTTGACACCAGGATGGAGATTAAAAAAAACAATACAATTTCACACAGATTTTTTTGCCATAAATTCCCGTTTCAGCATTGAATGTGCTTACTTGAATCATGTTTTATTTCATAGTTTTGGCTACTATGTGTTTGGTGGTGTAAGCTAAATGCCAAATGTTTGCTATTTCTTTCATGACACTTTGACATAGCAAAGAGTCTCATATCTTTCATTTGGCTGCTATGGCCCTCCTGCCTAAATTGGTTCTGGAAAAGCATCCTTTAGCTGACTCTCTCACGCACCCACACAAACAAAACGCAGTTGTGACGCACACTTACATGTGCAACACCATTTTACACTTGGTCCAGTCTGGGGAGTCTGGGAGGAGGCCAGACACCAAGCTGAGGTAGACTGTGCAACAACAGGATGTAAAAATATATCTTGCTTTGGTAAGATGACACTTCTCTCTCATGACTAGAAGAGTCCATGGGGCCACGTCCAATCCAAAAACCCCGCAACAACATGCTCAAGATGGTGTAACATGTCTGACACTGCTAGAGCATTTGCAAATGTTTAACAACAACACTGTTTCAGTCAAAATGTAGTATGCTTATAGATCAAGAAATACTGAGCTTGGATGAGATATTCATACTGTTATTAGCACTGCTACCAGATACATTTTATATTGTGTAATTCCATATTTATACCTGCATTTAAAAGATGTAACATACTGTTGTACCCCTGCCGCAGAATACAGGAAGTGGTAACAATTTTATGCAATGAATCTCTGTACAGATTACTTGTTGCTCTACAGTTCACCTGCCATCTCAACCCATCAGCGCGCACACACACACGCATATCCTTTTACAGCTACATCATAACAAGTGCTGCTTTATTAAAGTCCTGTCCAAGTGCTGTATGGTGACTCATTTAATGTAGTGGTCAGTCAGGTGATGTGACACATTATGAGTAAAGCTTTATTTTAGTGGTTTAACTACATTGCTGTCCTTTATTTATTATTAAAACGTACATTTATTTACGTATGTTTATTACAATAAACGTGCCATGATTTTTTTTTTAAAAGAAAGAAAACACAGTAGGATCGAATTCAAATTAATACACAACAGCTCCCACACACACGCACATGCACCAATAGTCCAATAATATTCCCTCTGTTGCTTAGTAGATTTACAAGGCACCACAAGAACAGGTGTGCAGACACGTGGACAAGTGTTACATAATGGCATGAGAAGGACATGACATAATTTTAATGGTTTGTGTCTTCATCCTCTTCTGTTTATTGTTCTCGTAATGATAAATGAAACCCTTTGTACTGTGTGTGTGTGTGTGTGTGTGTGTGTGTGTGGGGGGGGGGGGGTATTCATTCATAAAACTTGTCACTGATTTCTCGTACACACACACACACACTAACAATAGTGACCTCACACAGTGCTTTGCCAATGTAGCTGGATGGCTGTCAGTGCTCTCAGAGAAGTAGTAGCTAAAACTAGCCATAGTCTATTTTATTTATTTATTTATTTTAAATCACATTTGAGACATTGTTTTATTGGAGGGTCTCTGTTGTTAAAATCAGCATTTACAATGTGGTGATTTTGAAAAGCAGTAAAAGTATCCGCTCCCCTCACCTGTCACAGGAGCTATGATGTAAGAGCCATTAAAGCTGGGGTAGGCAAAATCTGTGCAACCTATGTAAAACCTTCTGCCTCTCTCTGCTGCCTTGTATCACTCCGCTAAGCCCCTCCCACCAAACCCACAACGTCAACCGGCAGCCGCAGGAGTCAGTTACCCTGCGAAACCATCCCTCGTAGTGCTCACTCTCCACGGTGTGAGCTTCACCAAGACCACAGTCCCTCCTGTCGCAACTTGTCTTTTCAAAGGTGCCCCTCCAGTGCTTCGCAACCGCAGAGCAGAGCGCCCCAGGCTTCAGAGGCAGCTGCAACGCCGTACAGCAACGGGCTAGTACACCATACACACGCCACTGTCCCCCCTCAAAAGTTTTTCCCCACTGTTTGTCATCATCCCTCTTTGCTACATCTATACGAGCGTCATGGCATTGAACATAATGAGCCCGAAGCTCTGCAACAGTGTTTGATCCAACAAAAAGAAGACACCATCTCGAGTTTTCTCAAGTGTAAAATTTGTTGTGTAACATGTTCAAAAGCGGACTAGGGAAAAGAGTGATGAAAATTGCAATGCTGTGACAATAAGGATCTGGAGTGGCCTGCCGATGGTGACTGTCTGGTCTTGGGGAAACATAAGAAGAATGAACAAGAAAGAAGGCCCAAAACAAAAGGTGGAAGAGAACTGCAGGGCATAAAGTAAAAGACAGTAATGACAGTAATGTATAGGAGCTTTGTAGCATGAGCAGTGTTTAAAAAAGGAGTGACGTGTAACAAGAGACCACTTTAGATCATGAAAAGGTGCCTCAAGTGACTGTATTTCACTGTTTATACCCAACTCTATAGACACCTGAACAGCCGACTACCTTTTTTCAAGGTTTGTGCTCTGAAACATAAATTTATGCTAGGTGAAACAAACCGTCTTTTGGCTGTAGCTTCATGATTAGCATACAAACATAAGAGTGGTGTCAATTAAGCCTGTTGCCAAAATGCCATTGGAATAAAAGCACCATCATGTGACTCCGCTGATAACCTTTTTTTTTTAAAATAAAATATCTATGGACACTGGGAGTTTGGCAAGTAAAAGCATAAAGTACAAACAACAGTCATGCAGGCCATCATGACTACAGTATCATTATCACTTTCCAACTAAATTAGAATCATTGGACCATTCAAATTATTGGAAACTGACCTGCCATTTATGTCATTAGGGATTAGCTTGTGTTCACTGCTTATGAGATGAGTCATTTGGCTAAACGAGAGGCAAAGTCACATTTAATCACTGTCACGCCTGGTTGAGATAATTGAATGACTACTAATGATTTTCCATAAAAGCTGACAAAGTTCTGGCCTCATTATGTTGATTTGGCCACAACAGTGCATTGTTGCTTTGCCAGAGTAGTTAAGAGGGGTGTTACTGAAGGAGATTTTACTGAAATATATTTTGTTGTATTTTTTTTCCCAACTCCAAGCTGTAACCTTAGCATGTTTTTTTCATTTATTTCCTTCTTTTTTTTACTTACTATCTAATTACTATCTAAACATTAATTATTACTCCAGTGTGTGCTTGCCTCATTATTTCTCTCACTGACACGAGTGAAAAACTTCCCTTAATTAAATTTCTGTAACAACCACTAGTCCAAATCTTCGTGAGAGTCAGTCTGTAAAGTAGGCCATCACTGAAACAGCCTGTAAATATAGGTATTGAATGTTCAAGATCGGCACATGTCCACAATATCAGGTAACTGACTTTGTACTTGCGGGGGGACAACAGTTAAAAATAGACTCACACCCCGAGACCACTGGCTCTGCCTGAGCTCATACTGAAGTCCTACATCATAGGTCTATATCCTCAACCACACAGCTATGAAAAGGGTACGTACTACATGCATGACTGAACATCCCCGTCACAGGCTCAGACAACTGTTTTAATGCCTTAAGTAATAATATTAATATTAATATTAAGTATTAATAATAATACTTATCATGTCAATATCATGTGTGGTTCAGCTGTGAGGTAACGGGTTAGACATTTGTTTGTGGATTTCTTTGGGAATGGTAAATGTTGTTTGCTTCATCTGTTACAACACTGCTGATAGGTTGACACACAAACACTCTGATGTGCTGCATGATACACGTGATACACTTTGTCGAGCATCAGAGTTAATTCCTTAAAGTGATTTACAAGTATAATGAATTTTGGTAAATATTTGTTTAGTTTTAGTTTAGTTCATTTGTAGCTGTCAGTGCTGAGAAAGTGTTATACTTTGAGGCAGCTTGTGTTGTTATTTTCAAAACTGTGTTCAGATTTACTTAGTAGGTCCTTGAGCTCACATCTTTCAAGCAAGTCGTTCGCATACAGGAGCTTTAATGATGCAGCAGGCTCTTTGGGGGTGTTGTTTGACCAAGAGATGGATCTATTTTGGCACAGACAGTCAAGATGAAATCGAATTACATGTTCTTGCTCTCAGTCACGCAGGTGCTGACAGCTTTAATGTCAGTACAGATCAAGCCCCATCTAATGCGCTAATCAACCATAGCAACAAGATTGATTTCTGTTCAATTTAAAACTTCAGTGTGCCTCTAAAAAGTAGGTTACAACTCAGATATATGGACTATTATTATGCACGCCATGATCAAATCTAAATATGGAGTCAGTATACTTAATTTAAGGAAAATAATTTAAGGAAATAAACAAAACTTATCTTGGTCGGTGTTAAGATAATTTAGTACAGGATGTTATTAATTGATGTACAGGAAAGTAACTTTACTGACATACACTTGGAACAATAACATTACCATGTTTATACAACATTACTTCAGTGACTTTTAACTAATGTAAGCATTTTTGTCAGTGTTTTAATGTTTTTTGCAACCTGTAAATTGAGTGAAGTTTGTTTATATTCACAGTGTTAGTCAATAGACTTACTAAATTAAGATCTGTATTCCATAGTAAACATTTCAGGCTTGAGGGCTCGGCTAGGTGTCCTTCACTGCAGCAGGAATGTGACAAATGCAGGTCATGGGTGAAGATGTACTGGTATTTTTCCAGAGTCTGTGCCACCAGTTTCCCTCCTGTAATCTTGTATATCAGGGTGCGTGTTTTGAAGCCTCACCTTTCAACACTTCGTATCAGACCTCTGCACGTATGTCAGGTAGTGGGCAACAAGGGCACAGGTGATTTAAGATAGGGTGCTTTTAAGACACAGCTATGCTTTTACAGTCACCTTAAGTCCCTAATAATTGCAACTGTAATCTCAACATTAAGAAACATCCCTGTTATTACTTATCAGGTGTATCGTCATTGTTGTTACTAACAATTTAATATGGTAACTCATCCAGTGTAACAATAGAATTACTTTTCAATGTCTATTACCAAATTATGAAGTTCGGAACATCAAACAATGATGCTATAGGTATCAGGTTGGCATTAATTTAGAGCTGCTGATACTCTGTTGTATGGTTTTCAATTGTGCATCAATGTAATTCTTTAGAAAAAAAAACTTAAATCAGAAGAACCTGAAATGCAAAAAAAAGTGTTGTTTGGTCCAATTGCATTACAAGTTTCTTTATATCTGGATATTTTACAATATTTTCTGCTTAAGGCCAACAAAAGAGAAGCGGAAACATTCATAATTTTGCAGCAAATAAGCTAAAACTGGAGATTAAGAAAACATGGAATTGTACCTTCCTTACCATATCATGTACTGCAATGTAGGCCCTGTGAACTAATGAGTAATACCAAAGATTCTTAACAGTTCAACAACTTGCAGCTCTAAGGGTAAAAATAAGGGTTAATAGCTAATAGTGACTGGACAAGATTGTGTAAAAGATCAATAACATGTTTCAATGAATCACACACTGTCTAATGCATGATCCCACATATTAGTGTATATAATAATATATTTATAACTATGCATATTTTACTACCCCTCAGTTGTGCAAGACGACGTTTTTATCAGCTACAAAGTAACAACACAGGAAGGTTTCCTGTTGATAAGGTATGTCAAGAGTCCTTTAAAAGCTTCTAAAATAAATGCAACATGCCATTTAAAGGGACATCTCCTGCAACTAAGATAAACAGCTAGAGGGAGATAGTAGGTCTTATTTCAAATACTTGTCAACGAGATCAGAGACTATTTGTCTGACTTTTCTAGTTTTGCATTTTAACTGTGAAATATTTTCTTTCTCTGATTCACTTTGCAGGTACTGAATCTAAAAACACAAGGATACAGTTGGACCCAAGTTGAGGAAATTACACCAGAAAAGCCAGGCACAAACAATGTGTGTGCAGAACTTTATGCCATTTGTCCCAAAACTTGGCCAGAAGTTGCTTCTTTGACAGCTGGAGTCTTGCTGCTGACAATCTCCTCGAGCAGCACAACTAGAAGTCCCGATGGATCTGTCACTTCTCTGCACGGATGACCAGACACAGTCCCCACAAACTCTTACAGACAGCCAAACTGAGGATTTAGACTCTCTTTCCCTTCTGCACAGTCCCACAGAAAACATGCTGTCTGCATACGAGACAGGAGCAGAGACTGTGTCCGATCTCTCAGACCCCAGTGTCAAATCCACTGAGACTTTATCAAACGTTTCTGAATGCCTCTCTCAGGAGAAAAGCAGTGACTTAGTCTGTCCGAAGCCTTTATCATCCAGCTATAATATGTCAGAGTGTTTGCCACTTTGCTCAGAGCCTGCACCAAAGGATGATGATTTCAGGGTTTGTAGCTATTTTGGCTCATCAGAACCTGTATTACCTCACCTCTCTCATGACCTTATTCCCCCCCTATCTGAATCTTTTTCAGAGTTTTACATTAAACAAGAACCAGCCCTCTCCTTTTCTCTCATACAAGAAAATAGTACACCTCAACCTTTTGTGGCCATGTCATCTACTTCAGAGGGTTTGATGGAGCCATCTGTCTCTGAGCCTCTCTCCAGCCGCAGCTTCAGCTCTGAACACAGTCAAGCTACTTATTTCTTAAGGTCGTTATCACATCAGTCAGATAGTTTAGAGAGTGACACAGCTACAGCACCTGTGTCAGACCTTTATATCTTTGAAAGTGAGACAGAGGACATCATTCTGAGCCCTAACGTAAATCCCCAGGAGATTAAACGTCCTGAATACCAACCATTATCACAAACAGGGGGGGAAAAGGCAGACCCTGACTATAATACACATGTCCTGATGTGTGATTCAGAAAACATGGTTACACAATGTCATCATGGATCTAGTGAGGAACGAGCTATGGTGGACTATGAGTCAGACATGAGCCAACGTACAAGGATAAGACCACCTGCTGTGGATGCCTGTAAGGCCGACTTGATGTCAGTAAATGATGTGAGACGAGGGAAAGCAGAGGTCACTGATTTAACCCCCCAACCACGGCAAAGCGACAGCCCCATCGAGCTGTGGCTGGACGCATGCCAGTATCTGGAAGGTGAGGATACAGAAGATAGGGATGTTTTGGACAATTCTGTGATGGAAGGAGGCCTCACGGCCACCAGTGACTTGTCTTTCCCTGCAGGAGAGACACAAGAGTCAGGTTACAACCTTGATGGTAGCGAGGGGATTGGCTGGTCCCGCGATGACACCAGAGGTTGGGGGCCACCGGTTGAGAGGTGGTCGTCAGTGGACAGCTGGGCAACTGCACTCTCAGACTGGACGAACATCATCTCGGCTACACCAGAGGACTTCACCGCTGCCTTCACAGAGATAGGGGCTGAGATAGATGCTTTGACACAGGCACTAGCAGGGGTTAATACTCATATAGATACAGACACATCTAAAGAAGGAAAGGGTCAAGAGCCAGCAGTGCAAGCACAATCACAGCCACCCATGGGTGTCCAGGATCAGTCTCAAGAGGCACAAAACATCCCAGAGAGCTGCATCCTCTCTGGGCAGAGCTGTCTCTCTTTGTGCCTTGAAGCTGCGGCACCTGAGCTCCAAGACAGAGAAGGCTCCCAGAGCGTTGAATCCCTGTGTGATTCAACGCCCACCACACAAGGAGAAAATGAGCCGGAAGAAATCCAGATCAGCCAGGCTGAGCGCTCTCCATGCACCACACACCAGCACTCATCCATGGGATCATCCGGTTCTACGGTGGCCTCTCCTGGAGGATACGGTGTAGATGTGATCCCTGGATCTACTTATTCTGCTGATCTGTACCCTTCTCACTTTGGTGGATTTGTCGAGTCCTTTGAGACAGACATTTTCATCAGCAATGAAGAAGATCCAGTCATACTGAATATAACAGAGGATACAGATTTGGAGGGACAACATGCACCTGCAGGGCTAATAATTGAGGAGGTAAGATGACTTACTGTATACATTTATATTCATTATTATGTCTTTTATTGTACAAAAACGATTGTACAATTTAGTGTTTGACAGGCGGAAAGTGTGTGCTCTGTTTTATGTGAAGAGCATGAAATAGGAGTGCATATGTCACCACTAAGCTTGGGGACGGTATGTTTTTTTCCTGTGTGTTGGTCCCACACATACAGACACACACACATACGCCTGCCCACACACTCTCAAACACACACCACTTTCTCTGAAGTGTGTGGCAGAGAGAGAGCAGTGGAAAGATTCACCCTTCACAAATGGGCAGAATAACAGCGATCACCTTCACGATCAGTCATGCTGGCCAACAGATAAATCAGTCATGCGCTTTGGAAACATGGCCAGAACGTTAAGAGACATTCTCGCTCCTGTCCTTGTCAGTGTTGTCATACCTACAGTATTGACAGCCAGTCAGGAGGTACAGAGAGTAGTCCTGAAATCCACATTTGTCACCACTACACATCAGACTCACGAGTATTGTCACCTTGCTTTGGATTGGAGCCATTCATTCTGCATCCAAGGATTTTCACGCAGGTTTGATTCTGTATTATTGGATAAGTCCTTTGGCTCCCATCTTAAAGACTGACAGGTGTGTGTGTGCTGAAGGAAACAGGAGTGCCTGAGAGAAAAACTTCAGATGGACAGAAAAGGCATCTAATAATAGCTGAGAGTTCAATAATGATAGCACGCATCCATGGCGTGCCAGGGTGGAGGGGTGAGAGGAGAGCACAGCTGAGGACTGAAACATGACCCTCCCTTGCTCTCTCTCTCTTTTCGTACGCGCCCTTTAACACACCCTTTCCCACCGCATCTCCTTTAAAACTCCAGGATCAGGATGCCGACAGGTCAGTGGGCCTAGGAGACTGCTTTTGATTGGCTTAGTTGCGCAAGGCATAGCTGGAGCTCCTGTCTATAACAGCAACAGTGTAGGTTTCAGTTGCATGCAGGACATATGGACAGTGGGACTGGATATAGAAGCATGGTGTTTCATGAACTTCTGCTTTGTGGCTCTATAGAAAGGTATGTGATGAACAGAAAAATTAAAAAGATGTTTTTGTAACTATCTGCCTTTAAAAAAATCACCATTAACACAGTTTTATTACACATATATACTATCATATCTGTCTCAGTGGAATCAGACAGTCTTATACTCAAGTGTATGGGGATTAAAATTCTTGTGAATAAATATACAATTTCTAAAAATTACCTAACATTTTTATTACTATTTGTCCATTTTCATTATCAGCCCTTTGGAGATAGACTGTGTGAAGTGACAGATGCACACAGTACCTCCCAGCCGGGCTTGGTGGCCGAGCAGGAAGCTAAAAGGAGCTGTGGGGCAGCCGAGGTTGATCGTGAAAGAACCAAATCTTCAACAGAGCTTCATTTCCTCAACATACACACTCTGACGAACTCATGTGCACCTGGTGTGGACACACAACCTGGCCTGCATATTAATGTTCACACACACCTGCCGTCTGACACTTTACCAGACCTTGACGGAGCATGTCAGTTGGAGCCACAGTGGGGAAGTCCCAAGTTTATTATGCCCTTAGCTCCTCTCAGTATCGGCTCCTCCCTCATCTGTCGGACAAGCAGAAGTTTGGAAGGAGATCAAACTTGTACCAAAAGGTCTCTCAATGACAACAGAGACCTCAGTTGTGATCAAGTACAACCTTGCGTTCTCTGGCCAACCTTGGATAGGATCACTGACAAACCATCTTTCGAAGGTGATGAGGAACTGATTCATAAAAAGGAAAATACAATAGACTCTTCTGAGAAATCTTCACCAGAAGGACAACTGGACTTGGTCACTTGTGACACTGCAGAGTGTTTCCTCACTGCTAGAAAAACAATATTTGAGGAGTTTAATGACCTCAGTAGAGAACTATCAAACTTGTCTTTTGTCCCTGCAGATCATTTCATCATCTCAGAGAAGAACCGCATTGCATTCATCACTTTAGATTTGAATGACCCATTTGTCTCCAGGGCTGCAAAACCTATTGCCACAGCTGTAAAATCTGAGAAGGCCGAGTTGAATCAGAAAACAGCTGAAAAGATGCCTCACAAAACCCACAAATCCACCTCAGACAGCAAAACGCGCTCCAAAAAGGACAAGTCAGCTGGTCAGCATTATGGTGCACAAGCTTCCAAGAAACAGGAGAATTTGTCTCACCATGTTTCAGGCCAGCAGGTCTGCAAACAGCAAGAAACCGGAGAAAATCATACCAGTGAGAATACTTCAGCCGGGCTCGAGGACAAGGAGGCTAAATTGGTGATTGAGACTAGTGTGGCAACTGAGAAGGCACCAAGCAAGCCACATGGCAAGAAGAAAAAGAAACATGCTCAGAATGCAACAGGAGTGAAAAGTGTAGGGGAGTCACTGGTCGAAGTGGAGAATGGAGCGAAACCAAAGACTGCAAAAGGAAGGACTGATATGTTTGAGGCCAAGCTGGGTGCTGGGAAAGCTCAAAAGGACAGTGATCAGTCACATGGTGCTGAGAAAAAGTCCCAGCAACCAGAGGCTAAAGCTTCCCAGGGAGAGCAACCTCCGCATCATCTAGATCATAAAGACCACCAGCCGAAAAACTTCACCAGTCCTCTGAACGATGATATTATTAAAAGACGACGCCTGTCAGAGGATAAGTTTGGGAAGATAGTCAGTGTTTTGGAGTCTAAACTACCTAAGCCAGAAGTTTCTATCCAGGCAAAGGGAGAGGAGCCCAAAGTAGATGCTGGGGCAGCTCGTAAGAAGGCGTACAGTGAAGTGGTCAAACAGAAAATCCCCCCTAAGGAAGGTAAAGGATACGTTAAACTATTTTCTGCTAAGCAGAAAGCAAGACACATTATAAACACAAGAGCAGTTTTCCAGCTGCTCCTGCATGATGGTATGTAAACGTACATTTTTCACCTCATAATAAAAGCATATGATAATGTTTGCAGACCCCAAGGTGGTGCAGCCTATCCAGGCAGTGTCAGTGAGCGGGGACCCCCAGAGTCTGTGTCTGTGGTGTCAGTTTGCGGCTGTCTCCTCCCATTACACTGTCACTTGGAGCAGAGAGGGCACTGTCCTGGCTGAGATCAAGAGAAGGTATTTTGTTTCATTTGACATGATACTAGACATCGTTTAACACTGTTAATCACATAAAGTATGTATTGTTAAGATAATTATTTCATACAATTTCAAATAAATTGAGCTAACGGCTAACTCTATAATCTTTCCACGTACCCCCTGGCAACTTCAGAAGTAACCCCTGGGGTACAACTACCCCTAGTTGGGAATTACTGATCTACTGCATGTTAGCAGGCAGTAAGATTTAGCATTAGCTATCATCAGGAAAAAGTAGGAGAATAGAAGGCGGAAAATCTGTTATGCAATGACTACAGGGATAAAGTAGAGTACTCTATTTTAGGTTTTACATTTTGCTCCCTTTAAATCTACCATTCTTTGCACAGCAGTCAGTAGCTGCTATTGTGTAACCTGTACCTTCTACATATACCGATCTATAGATACCTTCACTTCCATAATACTCAACGTGAACATTCTTCAAGAAGAGGAGTAACCAAACAATCAAATATCAGCAGACACAATTCATATTTTTGGCATAGTAAAGACCCAGGATTGCCATAATGTATATAATTAAATGTCACAGTGAATCCAAATTTCAGATTATGTTCAGATCCAATGCCAGATGGTTGTTGTATAGAGATTATGACACTGTACCTCTCTCTGAAGTGCAGGGGACGAGAGTAGAGTGTCACTGACCATCTCCAACGCTTCTCACAAAGACTTGGGCAAGTACCAGTGTCGGCTCACCAGTTTACATGGATCTATCACCGTGGACTACTTGCTCACATATGAAGGTACAAAACATGACCTAACTATAACAGCCATCTTGAACCTGGACAAATGTACAGTTAAAAAATGTGTAACCTTTCTGACTCTCTGACTATTTTACAGTGCTCAGTGAGATTGTCATCCCTCCATCTCCAAAGACCATCTCATGTGAGTTGTGATCTTAGAACAAGGTTTATTACTTACTTATTACTTTATTACCCAGTTTTTCGTTTTGTTTTGCATTTTGACAGAAAACAGATGACACATTGTGTCCGCCTTTCTTTTTTCTAGCTGCCCCTGTAGAGGTGGGGAGTGAAGAAGAAGATGTCCACTGCTCCAGGTTGATTTTTAAAGAGGATTTCCTAGTTGACCAATACTTTGGAGAGAACCAACCTGCCAGCATCATAACTGAAAAGGTTCACTTTGGGGAGGGGATGCATCGGCGGGCTTTCCGGACCAAGCTGCATGCGGGTCAGATACCCCTGTTACTACATGGACACTCCTGTGTGCTCAAAGTACACAATTCTATCAGCTACGGGACCAAGAACAACGACGAGCTTGTTCAGAAGAACTTCACCTTGGCTATAGAGGTAAGAACGTCACAGGACTCTGTTAGGCCCAACAGTCCTTCATAGCTCAAAGCATAATTGCATTATGTGCATAAAAGTCCTCTTTGGGAACTAAGTTTCACATTACATGCCACAGCACACACCTTTCAGCCACAAAAATATGGAAATGGAAAGAAATAATTCAAATATAATTGTAACACAATTACAATATTGTTATCACATTTGCTTGGGACAATGATTTTTCTAGACAAACAGTTGTGTAAGAAGTTTTGTGACAAAATGTTATATAAAATGCTCAGAAAGTGTCCCAAAATTGAATTTTGTGCACAACATAACACTTATTAAGCATTTTGTGCACAAAGAATTTTGTGTCATCTGTTACTGGCATACAAAAGCATTGCTGGCTTTCTACAGATTAATTATCATCATGTGCAGAGATCTTCTAATACAGAAAGAAAGTGTATTGTAATAGATTTTTTGCTCTGTAGGAGTGCCAGGTCCAGAACACAGCAAGAGAGTACATCAAGGCGTACACCACTGCAGCCCAGTCTGTTGAAGCCTTCGGAGAGATCCCAGAGTGAGTGGCACATACGACAAGTTGTAAATTTTAAAATTTGCCTACATAGTATTTTAGAATAATGTAAAATGCTCAAATCTCAAGCCATTTTGTTTCATGCTTCCACTAGGATCATTCCCATCTACCTGGTTCACCGTCCATCCAATGACATCCCATACGCCACACTGGAGGAGGAGCTGATTGGTGACTTTGTCAAGTATTCGGTCAAGGACGGCAAAGAGATCAACCTGATGAGACGAGACTCGGAGGCAGGACAGAAATGTTGCGCTTTCCAGCACTGGGTCTACCATAAGACTGAGGGCAACCTGCTGGTCACTGACATGCAAGGTTGGGAAAACATGGAAAATTAGATATTTTGTGTGTAAATATGTTCAAAATGTTTTTATCTGCTCTTTAAATTACAATTAGTGTACTAGTGTAGTGTAGAGTACTAAATATCTGTCTGACTTTTTGTGGTTTTCAGGAGTGGGAATGAGGCTTACTGATGTGGGAATAGCCACCTGTAAGAAAGGGTGAGTATTTAAAAAAAAAAAAATAGATGCAAATTGTTGATACATGCAAATCGATGTATTAATAATTCATTTCTTTTTAGATATAAGGGCTTCAAAGGAAACTGTGCCACCTCCTTCATTGACCAGTTCAAAGCCTTGCACCAGTGCAACACGTACTGTGAGATCCTGGGCCTCAAATCCCTGCAGCCCAAAGCTAAAAAGCCTGCATCTGCTCCGAAACCCAAAACACAACCCTCTGCTGCACCCAAGAAGAAAACGTTTGGGCCAACAGTGAAGGGCAAGTCATAATAGGAGCAGAATCTTGGACTACGGGTTTCATTTTTATTGAAATGGTGAGGGTTTTTGGTGATTTGGACCTCATCATGCAGAGTTTGGCCTGTCAAAGAGGAATCAGAAAGGTGTCCAACATTTTGGGCTGCACAGGCCAGATCCTGGAGGAGACAGGTGTATTTGACTCTGAAGGGAGAGATTGTTACACAACCAGCGACTGTTGTTTCATAAGAGTTTTTGCTTCATCTCATGTTGAAAATTTGAGAGATATATTTTATTCTAATGAAGATTTCACCAGAGATGGTGTCTGTATGAGAGAGTATTTATAATCCAGGGGAGGAAACTTTATTTCGTTTTGGGAAAACTGTGACAACACTTGAAAATGATGATGAGAATGATGAGTTTGTCGACAGCGTTGAACTGTGATGTCTTAGAGATTGCATTATTGATGAGGTGCAATGATTTTTATTTACAAATCAATGCAGACTTTTTCTTGTTTTTCTACTTCGGTGATGTTTTCAAACTATTAGTTCATTAAATTAATGAACCTGTTAATTGATTAGAGGAAATGTCTTTCAAGTAGTATGATCAAATACACACAGTAGGGGACATATATTGTTTTGGGTTCAGTTACACAGTATGAGTGGATCATTTTTAATGTGGTTTGCGAGGTGATCAAGGTATTTGATGAACATACAGTATATTGAGTTTAATGTTACATTATTATAATATTTGTTCATTTAGTAAAGGCACTGGTTCAGGATGAGCTTATATTTTTATTCTGGAAACAACACAAAGACATTTTGTACACTTAAAGCTCATGTAAAGTATGCCTTTGAATGTATTCACTGAAAAATGTGAAGATTTATTGATTTGTCATTTTATTATCTGGGGCAATTCTGCTTGTTGAATTGATGTTTAATATCTGGCATCATTTCAAGGATCTATACTGCACTAGTGAAAGACATGTAAAACTAGACCTAATAAATCACACCACACTAACCTTAACCTTAGCCTAACCTATCCAGAGCAAAACCTACTTGCATACGCAGTCCATTGGATCTCAATAGCATGCAAGCTATTCAACTGCAATCTCAAACTGTCTCGATATAATAAGCCTCTCTGTCCTACTCTCACTGTTCCCATTTAAATCCCTGACCCAAATTACTGACATGGCTCTCAGGTTGCACCTATAGCCAATGTGTAATCAAACAGTTGATCTTTGTTATTAAAGAGATGTTGCTGGTTGAACATTATTTTTCATGAAGTCAAATCAACTCACACATGACCTACAGGTTTGACGGAGGGAAGGTGTAATGCATCATGATTTTAACACTGATTATAATCATATCTGTTTGTCTTTGTTCACAGGGTGGGTTTGAAGGTATTTATAAAATTAACATTATGTCTTATTTAATTCTTAGGAATCCTTATTGTGCAAAAATTCACTCTATAGCAACAGACAAAAAACAAACACGTCATTTGCATGGATGAAGACCATTGTGCAATCATTAAATACAGTATTACAAGTGACCTGTTTGCATGTTGAAAATGTTTGAATGGTGACAACACAAGAAATGGCAGCAGCATGGAAACAAATGGGCCATCTATTCTTATCCATACTTACAGGAGAAGGTCTCCAGCAGCAAATTAGCACCTCAAATGATAAAGTAAGTGGGTCACACTGGGAGGCTCAAGATCATGTACGATGTATAAACACGCTGCATATCTATTTTCATCTCTGCCCCTCCTGCGTAGTGTATTGTCTCCCAAGTTATAGGCACGACCAAGAGATGGTGACATGTTTTTAGGCTTTACAGTAGGAATGAGGAAGCTATTATAAATCTGAAAAGAGGAAATAAAGATTATACAGAAGCCACAAAACAAGCAAATGACAAAAAGAAAAAAACAACATCCAGGCATACCAGGAATATTTTGAGGTCCTTTTCACACTGTAGCTATTTAGTGTGATAATGGCGTTTGATACACAGGACACAAACACCATTGTCACACTCCACAGCTCTGGAGGACAGCATTTACTGTAGATATTGCAGACGGAGAGGTTGTTAATTCCTTCCCGGTGGATGGACGACCTGGTGAAATAAGGAAAAAAGTATTTTGGTGAAGTGTGAAATCAATACAGCGCAATGGAGGGAGGGAAAGTGAGAAAAAGTAGAGAGAAACAAAACGTTCAAGTACACGTGGTGTCGGTGTGTGGTGTTTCCTGTGGAAATCTCAGTGAAATCACACTAAGCTATGATTTATGATTATCCACGTGGCACTTTAATTTTGTACCCATCAATATGCTGAAATAAAACATGAATGAAAAACATAGAAAACCATAGAAAATAGGGAAAATAATGCTGAGTTACACAAGGCTTATCTAAAGTGTCCAAAGTCCGGTCATGTCTTTTTCTATTGATAGTGGGGATGACTGCAGCTGTGTGCATTTGTGTGTGTGAATCAGAGAGTGAAGTAAAAGAACACCTGTGTGATCCCCATGTAACATTTTTCTATTCATTGTTCTAAAATGTAGTAGACTGTACAGTATGTCACACTAGATTCAATACATCTGTATTGCTTGTGCTTTCAACTTTATTACATAACATTTCTGAGCTGTAAATGGCACCAAGAGGATTTTTTTCTTGTTAGATTTATAATAGTTCATGAATTACCGACTTTACTAATAAAACTGTGAAACTGTTAAAAATGTTATTAAAGGATTCAGACCTATTGCAGGACAACAACCAACTCACCTCAAGTTTCTAAAGTGGATCATCTTTCCAGATTCATTCATTCATACCCACTCCTGCTTCTGGTTCTCCCAGCTACTCTCTTTTCTCTGCTCCTTCCCTCTCGCACCAGCACATCTCTGTCTCCGAGTCTTTCCAAACAGTTAAAAGTCCAGAAGTGCGTCCGGAGCTGCAGGTTCATGAAGGGATAGCGGTGCATTTGGGTTTGATGCTGTCCCGTCCAAGTCTTTATGTAGAGAGAGCAGGGTTTGGACAAACAGACAGTTCCACATTAGTGATAAGCTACAGGGGAAGTATTGATCGACCCTGACCAGAGGTAGAGGGTGAGGGGTGGAGGAGGGGGAGACCAAAAAAACTGCCCTGGTGAGGCAACAGGGCCTTAATACCAAGGTTTCACTGAAAGCCATCATGAGCTGAATATAACACACTTAGGTGATGGCGGTTCCTGACACAAGAATGAACTGGAAAATGTATGAAATAAGATATGGAGTTTGGTGGAGTTGAGGGGCCAAAAAGTCAGGAAGGTACACAACCAGCAGACAGAGTCTGGAGTAAAATTGGACACTCATCAAGTAAAAGCAAGTCAAAGAGTCGAGTCAACACACTTGCATTTTCGTCATGTGTTTATTCCATAAGTTAAATCCTTACTGTATTCATCTGAAAGTAAATAATGTTTGAACTGAACCAAATCACGACAGTACTCCATTTAAAATACTTCGCACATGTCCAAATTCTCAGTAGGCTAGCTAATAGATATGATAGAAAATAGTTAATAGATACTCTATAAGTAGTGATATGCCATGTCCCCAAGGATCAGTTTTGTAATAAAACCTGTCACATAGAGCAGATTATGAAAAAGCATCCATTTAACTGGAGTCTGATATGTGTCACTCTGCTCAGATTTCAACCTCTGAAGCCCTTATGTTAAATCAGTGATTCCCAACCAGGTGTGCATGGAAAGATTGTGGAGAAGCTAAGTTAATTTGAAAAATGTTTAAAAAGTAATGAAATGGTTGAAATAGTTAGCTAAAAGTAATGGATAAGAGGGTTAAAATAACAAAAGTAATGGATAGTGTTTGTATTTTGTATGCTAGGACAGCACTTTGTGTTTAAAAAAGTGTTTTGCTCATTAAAACTGAGCCAAAGCTATTGTAAAATACTGTAATAATAGTGGGGCGTTTCCTTTTTATTTAATAATACATGGATGTTATGAATGACTAGTCTTTAAAATAAAATAGGCTATTTTAAAGGTTTGCCCACATTAGACTTGACTAAGGAACAACATTAGTTGAAAGCGTTAATTATTAGAATATTTAATGTTTTCAACTTATTATCATCCACTTTTGGTCCAGGTTATTGCTTTAACTTCCCATCAGGGTTTCAATAAGGTCCTTGCTGTGACGTAACATAGAAGCAGAGGCCTGTGAGAGATGGACACTCTTACAGAAAACCAGAATGTGATTCATTAACAGTTATGTTCTCATTTGCACTTTGTGACATTTTCTTTCAAGCAGGTGGGATGTTTTAGAAGGTGGCTCCAGAGAAGAGTTGGCTCTTGCTTTGTTTGTGATCAGCTCGAGGGTAGGAGAGCTTGATAAAATGTCCCCAAACTGGCAGGGTGGTTTTTATTTGCTTGTCCTTGGAGCTGATAACTCCTAGATTGTGATTGTGTGAATGAACTGAGGTCCCTTCACCACACCACGTGCGCGCACATACACACACACACGAAAGGACAGACAGGAGGGTTCTAAGTCTCATTAATTTCTCAAGACAGGTGCTCTGAAAATTGATTTTATCAACATGTATTTTGATGTCAGGAAACTGTGCCAAGGTTGGCTGAATTTCAAGAATCCATTTATAATGTGAATGAATTAAAACTTAAAAAACTTAACTTAAATCTCCCTCAGCAGCAGCACCTGTCCGTGTGGGAGTACAACTTTGAAAATGTTGTGACCTCCTGTGAAAGAAATATAAAAACATGTTCAGATTCGTCACTATACAACTGCTACACTTAAAGGACCATTCTGGTATTTCTGTCAATTTTAAGTCAGAAATGATTAAAAGTACAACAGCACTGATTTAAAGTTCAGATCAGCATGAATCAACTGGCAATAATACATTTAGGTGAAGTCTCAGAATGGTCCTTTTCAGAGTGTTATATATTTTATTAAATATTATTTGATTATTATTGACGCGGGAATATGAAAAATCCCTCATGAATATGTTTCAGTTGTGAAGGAGTCCTGTAGATATTATGCAGGATAATACATTTTCCTGCAGGACGTTTTAAAGCAGCATTTTAATGATGTAGCTGCTTGATGTGAAGCTAAATATATACATTTTATATACTGTTTGATAGGTTTGTCTCTAACAATGCATCCTAATTTACAAGACGTTCATGTTTTAGATTTTAATTTTAGCAAGTAACTAGTAACAATAGCGGTCAAATAAATGGTGTTAAAAGTACATTTTCCTCTGAAATGCAGTGGTGTAAAAGTAATGGACATACTTGAGTAAAGTATCAGTAAAGTTGTACTTACACTACTTGTGTAAATGTATTTAGTTACTTTTCACTAGTGCAAAATACATATTCATTATAGAGCAATTTTATTTCTGAATATTCAAAAGAAATTAATAATTTAAAAGTTCAGTAAAGTGTCTGTGATGTCAAATGTTGGGTTGGTAAAACTTAATGTTTATACAGGACCAATCTACTTTCATCTATCATATATTTTTATAGATCTTCTGACTATGTGTCTACTTCTAGTATGACGAAAGTTAAAGTTCAGTTATATTAAGTAAAACGGCACACTGAGAAGTTTCATTTTTATTTGACTCAAGTTAAATCAACCACAAAGACTTGCAGAGTGTGTTGGAATCTTTAACAAAAGTGATATTTCCCATCATTCAGTTAAAAAAAACAAACCCAAACCCTCTTCAAAAAGGACTAATCTTTACGGAGTCAGTTTGAGTTTGATCACAGGAGGGAGGAAACACAAGGGAGGAGAACGTAGAGAAAAGAAGAGAGAAAATAGAGAATGCTAAAAGGATGTGAAGTCTCTGCTTCACTTCTGTCAAATTTTTCTACCTTAGCAGCAGCCCAGATTTACAGACTATTTATATTGCACCAGTTAAGTGCTCCGAATGGGAAAAAAAATAAAAAATAAAAATCACATTCAAGTTAATGAGAAAAGACGTACAATAGGTGACATGACCTCAGAGTGATCTCTATAAAGTGCCCTTTAGGTTCAATGGTGTTAGAAAAAGGAGAGAAACAAAAACATAAAAAAGAAAACATGTTTATCTTTGTAAGAAACGTGCTGCTTTATATTCAGTGGCAATCACAGCTTTTCTCTCAAACACCCGTGCACGCACACAGCTTCATTTTAGTGATGTTGATCAATAATACTTCTGTTAAATGTAGTTCATACATATTTATATATCATGAAAGAACTTAAAATGTGTTGTTTTTCCCCAAGAACAATTTACAGCATTATGAACAGCAACAGGCATGAGAATATTAATATAATCATGACGCAAACATATCAGAGGACCTATCATCAGTTTTAGTTTTCCTTTCTCGACCTTGAGACCGATTACATGTCCAAATACCAACTACCATGTAATCAAAGCAAACACAAGATACAGTTTCATGCTGCTTCCATAGCACTACAATAAAAAAAAAACATTTTATTCAACACATTTGCTATCACCATAACAAATGATATGGATTAATTATTTCCCAGACTAGCCAGATTTACACTTCACACACCATGTCATATAGAATTGTCAAAATAGTAAACAACATTGTTCATCAGTACAAATACGTTGAGAGTATTTTCCTGCAAGAATTATACCAATGATTTATAAAAAAAAAAAAAAAAAAAAAAAAAAAAAAAAATCTGTTCCACAATGACAAAAACTATAAAAATCATCTTTGGGGATTATTTCATCCCCCATTCTTGAATCCTTTCCAGTGGCTAAAAAAAACCGAAAACATTATCCTACAAAAGGCTGCAGTGGCGATTTCTGATCACCCAACATATAGACAAAGGCTCTACGGAGGGGTGTGGCCGATTTCCTGAAATGTGATTGGCTAGCATTCCTAAGGTAATCTGGTGTTGGTCTAAGGATTTGAGAGAGTTGTGATCATAGTGCCATTGCAGTTTCTTAGAGAAATAGTGCATGTAGGAGCCAGATTAAGGCCATGCTAGGACCCTTCCATTGAAGGGTGCTCGAATACTGTGCTATAGTGTACATAAAGGAGCTACTGAAATGCATTAATGTTTTCCAGCACTGAAGATTTTCACAGGACGAGGGTAGAGGAGAAAGAAACGGCGAATCAGGGGCCAGCTCTCGTCAGTCATCATTCATGCCTGTGGATAATAGATTTCAGCATTCAACGGTGCGACTCTCGTTCTTTCCCCAGCACCTTTAAGGAGTGTACCTACCCGCACTGAAGAGATTTAATGATGTAGGCATATTGGCTCAACAAATCGCTGTACAGTCTCAAACCACCGTGCTGTGGAGGTGGCTCACAGTCAGGCATTACAGTACAACATGCTCGCACAGAACTGCTACAGCAGCTGGTTTGACATCCCTGTGGCTTTTTGTTGTGTTTATTTTTTTATTGTTGGTTGGTTGGATGCAGTCAGAGGCTGCCGTTTTAGTCGACCCCCTCAAAGCCCTGCGCGTTCTCCACAGCCATGAGGAGTTTCTCTCTCAGGTCCTCAAATGATTCGTAAGTGGGCAGATCCAAGCGGTTGAAACTGGGGAGAAAAACGTTTAATTGACATATTACAAAAACTTGGTGGTATTTGGTTTCAAAATGCAAAAATAAAGCTTCAAAGTACTTGACTCTTATGTTCTCTACAGAGTATTTTAAGCCATGCTAGCAGCATGGCTCCATGGACGGAAATGTTGGCCTGACGGTTGGGTCCACCACTTTGGTCCAGACTGAAATATCTCAACAACCACTAGATGAATTGCCATGAAATTTTGGACAAACATTCATGGTCCCCAGAGAATGGATTCTAATGACTTTGATGATCCCCCGACTTTTCCTCTAGCACCACTGGCAGGTCAAAGTTTTCATTTATTATGTGCAATATCACTATATCTACTATCCACTATATCTAGCGCCTCCAGCTGGTCAAAATTTCAATTTGTCCAATACTTAGGACCAAATACCTGCAAATCTTTTTTGAACTTGATTGCCATCAGCCTCAGTTTTACTTTGTGTTTAGTGCTAATTAGCAAATGTTAGCATGCTACCATGTTAAACTAAGATGGTGATCATGGTAAACATTACACCTTAGCTTAGCATCAGCATGTTGGCATTGTCATTGTGAGCATGTTAGCATGCTGATGTAGTACAGCTTAGTACAGCCTCAAAGCTGCTAGCATGGCTAGTTGTTTTTTCTCTCTTTCTCAGTGCGTGTGTGTGAGTGTGTGAGTATGTGTGTGTGTAGCAGTGACATACCATGTGTGAGCTCTTGGCAACTTATCTGGTGTTCCCCACTGCTCGATTGTGAACAGCTGAGGACCATTAGAACCTGTAACAACAACAAAAATCACTCATTATGATGACACAGTTGTGATGCAGGGATACTTTTATTAGACCACAAAGTTAACCTCCAGGTTAATTCAATAGATTAAATCACTGCTAGAGAAAAAGAAGGAAGGAGGGCATTTGGGCAATGATTGCGTTGTACGTAAATAATTTCATTTCTAATCATTGAATCATTTAAAGCAGTCTTTCCCAAACTTAGGGTCACGACCCAAAATGGGTCACAGACCCGTTTTCATTGGGTCACCAATTGGCAGAGTGCAATGCTATGATATGTGAATTCATACGCTGGTCTGTTCAGCTCAAAAGCTGTGTGTACTCATAGAACTGGGGTTACATCTACTTTTTTTTTGCTACGCTGGTCTGTTCAGCTCAGATGCTGTGTGCGGGGCGGTTTGTATTAACCTAGTTAATGTGTATGTGTGTTAGTTTCCATGCCGGACAAATGTAAGAAAGTCTGTGTGTGTGTGTGTGTGTGTGTGTGTGTGTGTGTGTGTGTGTGTGTGTGTGACTGACTAATGTGGTGGTGACAAGTGAGTGGTGATTTTTAATGATAATATCCTCTCCATCATCTACCTCTCTGTCTCATGCAAGGCATTCATGGTTTGTTGTGTTCTTTATTAGTGGTTTATAAATGTAGATGTTATGGCAATTCATGATATGGGGAGAAACCAAATTTCTCTTTTGGGTATCGAGCTGAAAAAGTTTGGGAACCCCTGATTTAAAGCCTCATGCATAATTCTACAGTATATACAATATTTCTTTTTTCTCACATTGATACTATGTAGAAATAAAAGTTTACACCAAACTTTGATAACACACATGAAGAACTGGTGCTGTTCGCAAGCAGGATATAAAGGAAAGCTGAAGGTATCTGGTGAGGTAACGTACCATAAAGCTCGGCAAAGCCATTCATGGGCACTCGTGACGTTCCCGTAACAAACTGGAGGAGTCGGATCCTCTTTTCAGCATCCATCAACAGAACAACCTGACGAGACAGGAAAGATAAAATCTTTGTGACAAACACTTAATTTACCAAATAGTTCACAAAATTAATTTATTCATTCATTATTTAATCACTTGCCTGAAAAAAGTTATTGAAATCTGACACTCCCCACCCCATAATACTTTCTCATTTCCACAAGAAAAGAAGATTAAATCATTCAAAGCTTTTGCACAGTTTTGCAATCTGGCCTTTGTGTGTGCGTGCGTGCGTGTGTGTGTAAGAAAACCATAAAAATCAAACTGTGACCGCGGAGACTTAGACAGAAGCCGTTTGATCCAGTTCACTTAATCAGATGACATGACACTGTTGTTCCATCCGTGCATGCACACACAAATTAGGGCTTGTGTGTGTTGTTTGCTGTCTGAATATATTTGCGCACGTGTGACTGTGTGTGTTAAAGCTCAAGTCAAAACAGATGATAACTGGGGCAGGTACTACTTTACGCTCTTTCATCAGAGCAAACAAGCCTGTTCTTCCAAACAGACTTTGATCTTCAAAAGAGGGGCCAGCAAACCCGTCGTGGGCTGGATGGAGGGAAAGATGACTGGAACCAACATTTATTATGAAATGGCCACTTTCCGTGACTAATATGTAGCAACACGTAGCTGACGATTTACACAGTTACGTGTTTGCAAAACTCAGTTGTGCATGTGCATGTTTTTGTTGCATGTATTTACGAGTCTGTGTGTTTATGTATCACAGACATACCTTCCAGAACCACTGTATAACAGGATGGTTAGGGCAGTAGCCATTCTTGTAAACAGTGTGTTGTCTCCAGTCGTTGACGTCGACGTCACCCAGACCACACATGAGCAGCTACACAGAGACAAAGGATGAGGGAGAAGACAAAGAAAGCATTTACAACCATTATTTTCCTTCTCAAGACAGAATTCTGTTAAGTTAAAATCAGGGTTTGTACAGCAAAATTCAAGCACTTTCAAGGTACCTAAGTCAAATATTTCCAGACTCTTGGAACCTTTAATTGTCACTATAAATGCCAGGAGACAACAAACAAATAAGACAACAAGATCATTTCATTTCAAATATAAAAAAAATTTCTGGTTTACATGAGTGATTGGGCAGATGATGAAACACCAGACTATGTTGAAAATCAAGCATTTTTCAAGGAGTACATTCGAATTCAACCATATTCCTAATCTTGAAAATATAACGGTTAAAATTAAGCATTTTCAAAAAAAAAAAACCCAAAAAAACGAGCCCTGTAAAATGCTCAGTGTCACATTGTACAGAAGTGTACACAGACATGATAATCGGAGGAAAGGGTTTAAGATTGGTGCTACTGATTAAATAAAGAGTCCATACCTCCAGTTCGTTTTCATCAAAGATCTTGATCAGATCTATGAGAATGAGCTCAGTGAAACCCTGAAAAAACAAAAAGGGAATTAAAACATAATTCTGAAGAAAGTTCAAGTCAAGCAACATAACTACAGAACATAATACGTTTTGAAAGTTAAAATATTCAAGGAAGACGTTTAGGTTTAGATACTGTGGATTAATTTAACAATTATACTAAGGGCCTCAGGCACGCCAACCCAGTCTGTGGTCACACTGCCCCCAAGTGGCGACTGTATTATTGCACATAAATACCTCCAAGAAGGCGTTCATCTGCTTCTGGACCCGATTGACAAACCTCCACTGGATGACCAGGCTGTCAGAGGGAAGATTATTGACAATGTGAATACAAAAACAAGTTTTAGGACAGTTTGTTTGATAATGAAGCTTTATCATAACCACTGCTAACAGCCTGTAACTATTCATGGGATGAAGTAAGAGGGGAAAAAAATTGATAATGTCCTTACTCTATGTATTCCTTTTTGTTGTTATTGGTGACCACCATGTCTGAGCCGCTGGGCTTCAGGTCGACCTGGTACGTCTGAGAAAGAAAACCACAATACAAATAAAGGCCAGGAAACTCCCAGCTACATTAATTTACTGCAATTAAAATTGACAGTTTAATGGATTCAAAATGATTGATTGAAGCCAGTGCACCTGTCCAAAGTTGTCCTCATCAATACAGAACCTCAGGTCCAGCTCAGTGGGGTCATTCTCCAGAATCCACTTCAGAGAGTTGTAGTATTCACTGTCCTGCAGGGAGGCAACGCAGGACAGAGAAAAATTAAACACAAAGAAAATGAAGTCATTCATTGGCTTTTATTTGAGCTTCCAGGGTTTCATTCAAAACTGCATGTATGTAGCACCAATCAAACAATCAACCCTGTGGTCAGTACTTATTACTCGATTGTTAATAAAAAATAGCTGATTGTTAAAATAATTATAATTAATGAATCAATTAATAATTTCAATCTACTTTGCAGTCTCAAATTTAGTGGCCAGAACGTTTGAATAATTAATCCGGTTATAATTTAGTAGCAATGAGATCTTACCACAGACTCCATGTCTTTAAGGGAGATCTGTTTTCCCAGCATCATCTTGTAGAAGGGTCGGATGAAAAAACCTAAGAAAGCAGAAAACAACACTGTGCTGTGAGAAAAGTATAAAAACATCAATGTTAAATGATGCTTAAAAACCTGAAAATACACATAATAACACAACATCGACAAAAAAGATTGTTTTATTATATTTAATATCAACAATATTCAAATATTCAAGCAGCTTACCATCCAGTAGTTTTCCATGAAACACAGCCATTCCTGCCACCCGTCCGATGAACTTGAAATAGGAGAGGTGATCCTCATTGCACAGGCCAGAGTTGGGATTGATTTGGAGAGTGTAGTTGTCCCTGCAGAGATGAGAGCACAGAGCAAGAAAGTCATTCCCATGGTTTCATTTCCAGGTTATTCTGTAATGTTCAGAGCAGTCAGTAGTAGCAATGGGTTTTTATTTCTCCTTGTCCCTTTGGTTACAGAAACCTTACAAAATGTAAATAAACACAATATCTTCACTGAAATTTCAGTGGTATTTGCAGCTACAATTTACCAAAAAAGAAGAAAATGGATTTGATAAAAGTGCAGGAGGGTTTGATAAATTACACAACTTTGCCCATGATTTAATTACCTCATTAAAATAACATTGATATAATAGGCTGTGATTCATTAGTTTTAATTTAGTTTTAAGTGCTCCAGGCATTTAGAGATTAAACTGACATTTTCTTTTTTTTTATGATATCCATAGTGCTTTATGTCATATCACTAGATACTCAACTGCACATGGACTCTCACATTGGTTTTTTTTTATAGCAGGTTATATACAGCAAGTCATATTTTTCCCTCCTTACCATGGCAACAAAACTGCATGATTCACACAGACACTGCCACTGTTTTGGAGCATCTTGCATTCTTCTCTCATATTGTGAAACATTGTTCATATTATTAAATTATACTGTTGTTTTCACAAAAACTGTTGTTTGACTTTAAAAGCACAGTTATGGGCAACCTTTTGTAAGAGTGTTTTTTATGCGCCCAGGAGCAAGTGGGTCAAGGTGGTTGCTAAGCATCAGCTTTTCATTTCACTGCAGCTGCATGTCTTAATGTTAAAATCAAATAATAAAAGTTGCTATGATGAATAATCACAATGTGGTTTAATATGAAAGGTTTGACGTTTAATCATACTACTAAAATACTTATTTTTTATTAAATCAAGCAAACTTTAATGAAAGTAAGCCTTTTCAAAAGCTCCATTTGTATCATTTATTTTTTGTTACCTTTGCCCTACATGGCAAAATTGAAAGAGAATTAACTGAGTCGTCATCTATTGATGAAAGTGCCAGGAAAGAGAACAAAATGTACAACACTTTAATTATCTTAACGTGTACTGTATGTGGGAAAAACTTGTTTTTGGCTTTTTGAATGAGAGGAAAAGTTAATCAAAGTGAAAGGAAACTTTAACAAGTCTCACAGGGAAACAATACGGTAGTTCTGCCCCTTACTCCACTCTGTGTAAAAAGCCAACCAAAAATATGAGCGAAGGATTTTTCCATGGCTGCAAACACATAGCAAGGTTGCTTTACTACATCAGCTTTGTATAACACTATGTCATGTGTCCTTTGTCATATCCTCTTCAGTTAAATCTAAAATCTAAAGCAAGCACAGACAAACAAACAGAGACTTACGTGGCAGAGTATTCAAACAGGCCGTAGTAAGGGTTGAACATCTCCTTAGATAAGAGGAAGAACCACTCTCTGGCCACACCGCCGTAGTCCAATCCCTTCTCTGACTCAAACTCGATCCACAGCCGTGCCTTCAGAACGTCGGGCCTCTTCAGGGACATGATGCGACGGTACGACTCTTCAAAGATGTTGTTCCTGTGTAACTTCATCTCGAATCGGTTGGGGATGTCAGCCTGGAATAAATAAAAATTCCAACTTTAGAAAACAACAGTTAGGAAAGAAAAACAGGCAGTAACACACAATTCTCCACTCCACCTACCAAGTGTTAATCACGAAGAAATGTGAAATGATTGCAATGAATATTTAACATGCAATAAAAATATCAAACTCTGTCACGCAGTGTCAAGAAAGTTGAATAAATATGCAATCAAGCACAATCAAAATAAATGAGACCGCCTTCTTGTGCAAAGAGAAGCTGTGAGGTTTGGGCCAAATTTAGCTTTGCCCTGGCATTGTTATGCAAAATTTCCCCAGCAAGAACCCAGAAACCCAAGACAGATCTGTCTTTTTTAAAAAAAAATCACTTCTTACCGGTTTCTTCAATTTCTTCCTGAAGTAGTCGTATTTCTGCTTGAACTCTCTGGAGTAGGGAACAGCCTGCACACACAGCAAACAATGCACACGGGTGTCAAGAAGTGATCAAAGAATGATCAATGTCCTTATACACATTTGGCTTGTGATGTAAATGTTTTAACTGGAAAACTAAATATGCTTTTATTTCTTGTTAAAACACCAAAAACTGCATAGTGTGTCACTTGGGGAGGGGCACTGGCAATGAGGGGGAACGATATCTGAAGACAGAATGACACCAAGGTGTTGGCATGTTAAGTGACAATCGCAGTGACAAAGTGATTTATCTTTGTTGTACAAAGACACTGAGGCTGATGATGTGTGTGCGACAGATAGAACCAGATGTTAAAAGAAGAACTTGTTGTTTCTGTGTAGCAGCACTGCAGTGGCACAGACTCTCAGGAGCAGCGGGGCAGTAAGAGGAAACTACTCACAGGTCCTGTGATAGCTGGACTCTGCAGACGAGGGTCCTCCCACTGTGTGTTCTTTGTATCTGGATGAAACAAACACAAATACAACAAACTCCTTAGGCAAGAATAGGATTCAGCAAGACTTTAGTGAAATCTAGTCATTTATTAAGAAAAAATCAAAAACATTTGCTGGTTTCAGCTTTTGAAATATGAAGATTTGCTGCTTTTCTCTGTTTTATATTGTTCTAAGTTGAATATCTTTCTGTTTTGGACTCTTAGTCGGACAAAACAAGTAATCTGAACCATTTTCTGACATTTTTTAGACTAAGCGGCTCAAGTAATGGCAAATGCAGACAAGTAAGACACACATGACCAAATACAAGCATAGAAGACAGGAATCGTCTTACTGTGGTCAATGTAGAAGGTGCGTCCGTCTGAGTGAACTCTTTCTTCCCATCCAGGCTAAAAGGAGAAAAAAAGAGAAGAAGAGTGAGAAAAAAAAAAAGCACACCGTCACCATTAGACAGCACTATTAAAACAGGCCATGCTCAAATAGTAATTTAAATCCAACCACTTTTTTTTCCTTTTTTAATTTATGTTTGATTGAACTTGACTGACCGTTAAATGGTCCAAACACTGACAGCCCAGCACTGCAGGCGAGGCAAGCTTAATCAAACACCACAAAAGGAACTGAAGGGATTTTCTCTCCTATTTGAGTCATGTCTGAAACGTCAGCAAGGCAGGGATACGACCACAACATAAAGGTTAATCACCACCACTAGTTCAAACCAGTACACTAACACTGACATGGTGACCACTCAGTACACAGTGTCACAGGCGCCACACACACACACACACACACACACACACACACACACACACACACACACACACACACACACACACACACACACACGTAAGGCACCAGTAGTCAGGCAATTAAAAAAATTACAGTACACTGAGAGTAAAGGGATGGGGAAAGGGACCGAGTCTGACAATCTGTCATAGTGTGCCTATTGTGTGTGTGTGTTGTGTGTGTGGTTTCTAAGTATGTTGCTACTGCATGAGTGGGGTAGCTGATAACACATGCAGCATACAGCCAGTTCCTTCCTCTAACATACATATAGCTCCTTTTGTTTCTCTTGAAACCTCCATCCCTCCCTCTGCCCCTTATTCTACCCGGTTCGTTCTCCTTCTCTCTCTAACAAATGTCCGGTGCATCTCGCCTCGTTCCACTTTCCCAACTCGTCCATCTGTGCCTCAGACACTGATACAGGTACACAGACATGGAGCAATCTGAGGGATCCCGGGAGAATGGTGGGGAGCTCCGAATGTTAAAATCGTTAACAGAAGGTGGTGGTATGGTGGTGGTGCATGGAGGGCGCACAGAGAGAGGAAGGAGGAAGTGGTGTGAAATACTGATGAAAAGGAAGGGAGAGGTACAGTCCATCCATGCCGGTCATGAGAAAGAGAAAAGATAGAAAGAGAGAGAGAGAGAGAGGGGGGGGAAAAAAGAAAAAAGAAAGCGCAAGGCTGTCTGCAGGCATTTGACCAGACCGGACCAGACAGGTAGGTAGGCAGGCAGAGGGAGGGAGGCACCAACCAACCTCCTCTGGTAGGTTCTGCCAAAGAGATATGGCCAGGTGTAGAAGAAGTAGCATACATTAGATCCACCAGAACGGAGAGAAAAGAGAAAGAGAAAGGAGGGAGAGAGAGAACACATGCACACACCACACAAGCCTGTGAGATGTACAAACCCATGAAGCTTTGATTATTCAACAGCTACCTATGGTAACGTTTGGCCCACTTTCTGGGAGCTTGTCTTTGTCAAACAGATAATAGTGCAGGTGACAGACAGTCACCACCACCTAATTAGGGATGATCACAGCCCCCAGACTCTGCTTTCTCATCCTCGCCAGTTACATTCTCCCTCTTTTCTAACAGGACTAAAAAGGAAATGTCTAATACAGTCTGATCACATGACCATGTCTCATCTTTTAGTGCAAAAGCCACTTCATCCAGACAGTTTAAGCAAGAACCACTGAGTTAATCTTTTTAAGCTGACCTGCAGACAAAAACCACAACAATAACATAAAAAGCTGAATAAAAACCTTCTCTCATTCAAAGTTTATCATAGGAGACTGTTTACACAGTTAATTGTTATCTGATCTAACCATCTTGGTAATTGCCCTTGTAAATAAGTGAGCAAAGCTAAGCAATTATTGGCATCTATGAGGTTGTTATTAATGTGCTTTGTGGGCCAAAGCTTAAATATGCAATCTGTCTATTTGTGACTTTACTTACAGGAAGAGGACCAAGGTCACCAGGCTCCATTGAGTTCTTATTCCTCATATGGACTGGATATTTCAACCTGGGATCCTCCTGGTTGTCAAAAGAGAGAAGGGGGGAAGGAAGAGATACAGAAATGCATGTGAATTATTCCAAAACTTCCAAAATGTTTAAATGGTAAAAACAACATTTGACTTTCACTCTGGTTTAAAGGATAACACAGCAGCTCTTCAATATAACAACTTCCTAAAGTTAAACCACCAGATGTCACTAAAAGATCCTGGATTGAACAGGATTGAACACTAAGCATTGTCCTAGATTTTTAGTGTGATATCTCAAACTGTCAAATAATGCTCAGAGTCGCATGCAGAAACAAAATAATATAAACCACTTATCAATTTTGTAGCTTCAATTGCTAACACTTATTTAAGGGTCCTAACAAGTTTCCTGGAAAGAAGAATGTAAATTGGTACTAATTATAAGGAAAAGACAGATAAAGGAGTCATTTCAGTTTAGTTGTTTGCGTTGAGCTTCTACACAGCTGGTGGTTTTGAGATGAATTCCCTTGAAATTTAAACCAAAGTAAATATTTATTCATTATTCATTAATTATTGGAAACTTTATATATCCTCATACTGTATATGCTGCATTGTATGCTTGTCTGCAGACCTTGTGCTGGCCTGCTGTGCACTAAGGTTATGCAAGCAAGTCACTGAAACTGAAAATTGTCCCTTATTTTCCCTATAACTATTACCAAATAACACAGTTCTTTCCTGAAAACGTACAAGGACATTGTTAGGAAAGTACAGACCTGTAAAATAACACCTTCATTCATATTTCAAAAATCATCTTCTAGCCTAAAGTACAATTCTGTGTGTTACCACAGTTTGTAAGCTCACCCAGGTGGTGATTCTGCTGTTGTGGTCAATGAAGAAAGGCCGTCCGTTGGGGGCTATCCTCATCTCCCAGCCTGGAGGCAGGAAGCTCTGCTGCGTCTTGTGCTGTGACTTGGGGGAGCTGTAGGGGGACGGCTGGGGAGACTGCGGGTTGGAGAACGTGTCCTTTACTGCCCTCCGTACCTGGATGTTGTTGGCTCCCTGGAACTAAAATGGAAAAATAAACAAAAATGAAGTGTAATATTATCACTCCCATTAGACTAAAAGGAGAGGATTAAAGTTTTAACCGAATATAGATGACTGGACGGCATGAAACAAATAATCACTGATCCTTTGAAACACAACGGACAATAACAAGGATGGAAAACAGTCTTCCAAGAGTTGCCTTGGTATTCTGTTAGAAAACTGAATGAGATTAGAACAGATCTAGAAAAACCATCACCATTGTTACCACAATATTATATCAGAGAAAGCCAGGGGTAAAATCTTTTGATTCCCATGTAAAGAGGGAGGGAGGAGGCTAATCAATATCCATGCTGCATACTCCATCGACCTGTCAAGTTGTCAATCAAAATGTCAACAGAAAATGCATCAAGGCTTGATGAAATGATTTCAGCTTTTACCGATTCCCTGCATATTTAAAGCTGGGGTAGGCAAAATCTGTGCAACCTATGCAAAACCTTCCGCCTCTCTCTGCTGCCTTGTATCACTCCGCTAAGCCCCTCCCACCCAACCCACAACTTCGACAAGCAGCTGCAGGAGTCGGTTACCCGGCGAAGCCTTATCCCTCGTAGTGCTCACTCTCCACAGCGTGAGCCTCACCGAGACTGCGGTCCCTCCCGCCGCGACCTGTCTTTTTAAAGATGCCCCTACAGCGCTTTGCAGCCGCATAGCAAAGCACCCGAGGCTTCAGAGGCAGCTACAACCGCGTACAGCAACGGGATGAGAGGCTAGTACACCACACACACATACACACCACTGTCCCCCCTCAAAAGTTATTCCCCATTGTTTGTCATCATGCCTCTTTGCCATGTCGATACGAGCACCATGGCATCGAGCATAATGAGCCTGAAGCTCCATGTGGAGCCGGGACGTGTTGTTTTGTGCTATACGCTGCTGTAGGCAAAGGAGGTATTGAGAATTCTTCACAAGTTGCAGGATTTTCCGCCATTGAATCCGGCTTTCACCATCTGAAGGGACGTGCCCGTGCATCTGCATTTGTAGCTCAGCCAATACGAACTCTCTGAAATAACCTATGATGAAAGTCTCCAGTCATGGGATAGATTTTCTGAAGCCTGAAAACAGAGCCAAGAGGAGGGGCAGAAGTAGAGGTTTTCTCTCAGACCACCTGAATTACAATATGCTGGACGGTTATTATTTTGCACAATGACACCAAAAAAATATTGTACCATTAAAGGTGGGGTAAGCAGTAACAACTTTTTTGCAGATTTTGTCTGGATAATGTAAAAAGAAAAACGGAAGATTGTTTACTGTAAAACTACCAGAACTTTTTAGAAATCTATTTCTGGTAATAAATGGATGGAGACCTTAGTCAAGGCTAAAAGAAAAATGAATGAAACATAATATCACTAATACAGAAACAATTTACCTACAGGTAACCTACAATTTCTGCCATCTTAAAAGCTAAAGCTGAAGCAACATTAAACAGACTAAAGTAGTTCAGCAGCAATTATCACAGACTGATCCGATTTTTAACAAAAGACTGCATTAATTAATCCACAGACCTCTCACCTCCTCTGGAAGTTGTAATTACAACATTTTGCAGTGAGTGTTTCACTTCCTTTTACTTCTACAATGCCTTGTTAACACACACACACACACACACACACACACACACACACACACACACACACACACACACACACACACACACACACACCTTAATTAAACCTCCTTCAGGCACGTTCCCTTGGTACTAGGACAGGATCTTCACCTCAGAGTGAAACCATTAAATGCAGTAGGAAGTCAAAAAGAAGCCGTGCGCTATTTAAGATACACTGTGTTGATCTCAATTAGTGGAGTTTGTGTGGTGTATTTATAGCTACACTGCATAATTTAAAGCTAGAAGTTGAAATGGATTTTGCATAGATGATACATGTGCATTAAAATCAAAAGTTTCACAAGTTTTCTAAAGCGTCCATCAGCTGCTGTAAGCTGTATTCGCAAGTGCTTGTTCACACACATATAACAAAAGCATTCCCAAAACACACATGAATAAACATACACACATACACACCTATGATGACAGCAAATCTTAAAAACAGTCTTTAGGATTTGATTGTAATTATCCCAGCCTAGGTAGTTATTTGTATAATGTCACAACCTAAAAAAGCTTGCCTGCTCAAGTCCAAACAGTCATGTGGCTAACACATTAACCACCTGCGCTATCTGATTATTAAAGCCCCTGACCAATAAGTAAGAAACTGGCCTCATGAAAAGCATACAGGGTAGAAGACGTGTTGTGAACACAGCCAGGATAAGATACATGGTAACATAACGCAGAGAGATATAAGGAATTACCCTAGATACATTATAGGTCATTCACATTTAGGTTATTTAAGATCAGTGATGATTTGGGGGAATTTAACAATGTTCCACTCTTTTTTAAAAAAATTTTAAAATGCAAATATTGAATCTGACCATTACATGGGATGAGTCAAACCCTTCAAATGTACAGCAGCTGCTTCACAGTGAAGGCCCTCTCCTGTTGCGTGCTTGCTCCATGGCTGACTTTCATTAAGATATCTGATGACTTGAAGGATTTTACATTTGAACAGCTGCAGGTACAGAACTTTCAATACATTGTGTGTTTAAGTTAGCCCTGAAGGTGAACATCTCTATATTTTCTCTTTTTTTTCAGTACACTGCAGCTCCAACAAAGTACAACAAAGGGACAGCAGCAGCTGATGTCTACTGTCTGATATGCCAGTCTTTGCAAGTGTTGACAGTGGATAGACAATAGATTAAAAAATGCAATACATTGTGTAGCCACAATGAAGACAAGAAAGGACGACTTCAAAAATGAAATCTTGTATTAAATAGAGATAGGTTTCAAAAATTATTAAATGTTCTTTAAAAAGGTATTCACAAAGGATGCCATTCAAATGATACCCATGAGATGTAACAATAGCATTTTTATTTGCTTTTTGTAGTTGCTTTTGTGTTAGTAAAATGGCCTCTGGATTTAATGACATTTGATTACCAAGATCAATATCATTGATCTGGATATCCCTGGATTTGCTTTGGCAAATTACACCAATCATTTGGGACCATAATCAATTCAAATAATGTATTCATCCAGCAGTAACTGAATCTACCATCTTGGATTCACCACACCAGCTTCATTCTGTTAGTGTTATTGCTTTAAAACACGCTGTGCTGCAGAATGAAATGCTGACTGTGCCACGAGTGCATATTGTTCACAACAAGCTCATCATCATGATTAAGGGTCGGAGTAAGGCTCGGGCCATTTTGTGTGACTAATAATTGTTTAACGGAGAGCTGTTTTGACGCTCAGTCATCAGCTCATTCTCCGATGAAGATGAAAAAAAAAAAAGGGCAGTATGAAGAAAGAAAACCCTCCACAATAAAGAGATGAGAAGATCGATAAATGATTTCCATAGGGTTGGCAAGAATGAAAAGAGAAAAGCAGCATCAAGACAGAGTTGACCTGAAAGAAGGAGAGATAACATTAGAACGGTGTAATACTAAAGGAGGAAATTGAGGATTGGCTGATGTAGATGTGTGATCATGATTTGGTCATCTTCTAAGGGATGGGAATGGTGATACAATGAAGAAATGAAGAATTGCATGACAAGAAAGTGCGGAAGGGTAAAGATTGGAGAACAGAAATAAGTAGTCCTTAGGAAGTGAAAAGAGGAAAAGAACAAAGGTATGGTGGAGCGGGACGGTACAGGTGGCTAATTCTCACCTCCAAGGGGGTGGAAAGGGTGACGGTAGGGGAGCTGAGGCTACGAGGTCGTCGGACTTGGGGCTCATGGAGGTGGTTGTTGGAGGCATTGGAAGAGGAGGAGGGGGTGGGTGCGGGTGCCAGGGCCGAGGCTCCTCCTGTTGCTGCTGCTGAGGTGCTGGCTCCGTCTTCAGTCAGCTGTCAGTGAGAACAGCACTTTTGAGGTTAAGCGGGGTTGAAATAAGGCAAGCGATACTGTTTGCGAAAAAACAAAACTTGTTCTCATTATAAGCCATGCTGTCAGAGATGCTTGTCTGCCAACGGAAAGGTCTGGATGCAAGCTTTTCTCTCAGGGAAATTAGTTCCTAAAATGTCAAAAGCATGGGTCATATAGGCCCAAGAAGATCATCATATATGTCGCCTAAAATATAACTATCAATGATAACATTGTGCAGCCAGATAGAAAACAGGGACGAAGACTTGGGATCAGTAACATAATGTACTGGAAAAATAAAACCCTAACCCAAGTCTCTGCTACAATGGGCAAACTCACAACTAAGGGTCACAACTATGTACCAAAGAGAAAAAGAGAAAGCAATGCTATGAAACTGTTATGTAAATCATTTGGCAGTGCCTCCTCCTTTTGAATAATAAGAAAAACAGATGAGAATCAGAGAATGAGAAGACTAAAGCAATGAAAGACAACAGATGAACACGTGTAATATATAACCGGCGGTGTTCTGATAAAAGCAGAAATGAAAGGGTAGATTTCAAAGAGGAGAGACACGAGCATTAATCACAACCAGTCCCATGTAGCAGTCTCTCCCTGAGCTCAGACTATGTGGAGCTGCCTCATTTGCAGACAGAAAGACAGGGGAAGACAAGTGGAAAAACAGAGTAGAAATGGGAAAAGGGAGAGAAAAGTGGTGGTTGCAGTTCTATGTCAGGGTTTAGAAAGGCGTGACCAATACAGAGTTGCACTTCATCCAGAGTATCAAACAAAATGCTAGAGAGAGAGAAGGAAGACGTACAATAAAGTTGGACAGAATAGGAAACCGGACAGAGAGAAAGACGGAAAGAGACACAGCTTTGCAACCCCAAAGTCTCTTTTCTATCATTCTTTATGGCTACACAGACGAGAAACACAGGGGGGATAGAGGAAGAGGTCACACAGGCCTAGGCCATGACAGGGGCTGAGGTAAGGTCCAGTCCCATGCATAGAGTCCAGCCAGCCTTCAGACCTGCTGTACCTGCACAATTGGCCTAGTCCAGGTAGTGGTGCGGCTGTTATGGTTGACGTAATAAGTTCTTCCCTTGCCGTCCTTCCTCTCCTCCCATCCAGGGGGCAGGCCGGGGGTGGTCAAGGTGTAAGCAGTCGCCGAGGGAGACTGGCCAAGTGTAGAGAGAGAGCAAAGCAAAAACAACTAATCAGTACAGGCTGATATGCGCAGGGACATGTGGAGGGAATCTTTTAATATTTTTATAAATGATTCTGCACGGAAAGAAGAGTCAGGGCACAAATTACTGTCTGTGCAAGTGGACAGAAACTGATGTTTTCAGTAAAGTCAAGTTTAGAGTTATTCTAACATACCACATGTTAACATCTATCAAGAACAGCACAAGAGCTTTAAAATCTTTTCCCAGCTCAGCTGTGCAGCACAGTGACAGAAACAGTTTAGGAACAACATGTGACAAAAGATTTTTAAGATTTTTAACTCTAATGGCAAAGTAGGTGACTGCGTTTGAACCTTCACACACATAACTCAATGAAACACAGAGCTACTAAAATAAACACACCATGGGGAAAAGTAGTGGATCATTACTACTTTGCTGAGTGAACTATTAACCATTTGTAGCATAAAGATTACTAAAATAGTCAACCAAACGACAACATTAACTTTGGTGATATTTTAGATACGATAACACCCTCGAACACTGGACACCAGATATGTCCCGAGACGATCCGAAGGATCAGAATTCTCCAGTAAAACTTTCATTCATATCATATCAATAATTTAAGCTTATAAACTTGATATTTGTGAACCAGGACCTCCAGTATTTGGGTCAAATAGCTCATAAAAGATAAGTTGTGTAAGATTAAGTAGTCCTCAGCTCTTATATCAACGTGTCAGATACATATTTTATCAACATTTAAGTAAATATAAGTATCGGATTGGATACACAATATTGAAGGACTCGGACTGGGATCACGGGGCCATAAAAACTTGATCGGGACATCCGAATTGGACACATTTTATAATGCTGCTTTATGGCTTGTTATCCATAGTTGGTCAGGTTATTTAAAATTGACTACCAGGTTGCTACATCAAGAGACAACACACATGCCACTAAATAAGCAAGTCAGCATGTCATAACATCACAAATAAAAGAACTAAATAAAGAAGGATTAATTTGCCTATGGATGGCGATTGCCTACAGCTGATCGTTTTAGAGAACAAATCAATCACCTGCCAGCAAGGATGTACATTTCAATGAATGTTTACACAAACTTCTTCAGTCCATTTCAGAAAGAAAGGAAGTTTGCTGTCTCATTCTTTTATGCATTATGTGTCATATTATATGAAAATGTTCGTATGCTGCCTTCTTGGATAACAAAGCTACACAAAGGAGAAGTCCTGAAAAAAAAACCTGAGCAGTATAAATGACTGAAAGTCCCCATGTGGCTTTCTAGCCAAGTGTAGGTTTTTATCCAAGTGATTCAGAAAAACTAGTCAGGGGACACATACAGCCCACCCTACGTGGAGTCTGGGAACTAAGACGTGTACGACTGATGGGGTTTAAACTGTACATAAACTGAGGTATTACCATAGGCTCCTCACCACCTGAGACTGTCTGAGCTCTTGTTCTTCTGGTCTGGGAACCCTGCTGGTGGTAGACAACAGGGGAAGACGGTCTTTAGTTCACAATATGTTGTGTTTTCAGTGCCAGGGTGGAAGTAATGGGACAAGGGAGAGTGTTTGGGCAGTAGTGCGGGTTGAGTGAGGAAAAACGGAATGGACAAAGGGGGGAACTAATTCTCAAAGGAGGCGAGGAGTGACAGAGAGGGAGGCGATTCTTGTGAATATAGAAAAAAGTGAACTGAAGCATACGAGCTGTGAGGTTGACGGGTAGCAGGAAGGAGCACAATTAATTTGCAAAGTAACTGCAGTTGTGATGGGTTGACATGATTACACAATAGGTAGGTTAAGAAAACTTCTAGCAGTGTGCTGTCGGTAACTTCTGAGTAAAGTAGATCAACTTTAATATTAAGACAGACAAAGAAAAAAATCAAGACAGTCTGAGAAGTTATAAGGCTTGCATTCCCCTCTGATGGAGGGAAGACACAGATTCTTTTCCCTGAACTGTGAATTTAATCCCCACCCAGTGCAGCATCTTTAATCTCAACCAAAGTAGAAAATATTGTTAAAGCTACAGTAACACCAGTCAGAGAAAACAGGTCTGTGTTCTGAAAATGTTAGAGCAGCGAAAATGAATTACTGTGCTGAAGTTCAAAGACAGTTCACAAAAAGAGTTTGAATCTCAGACATGAGCTGGAAGAAAATGGTCAAATGCAGAAAAAGACAAAAATAGAAAATTGTAGTTTCATCCAAGCAATCCAAAAGCAAGAAAGATGACAATATCAGTGTAGTTTAGCCAGCAATGCTTTACAAAGACAAAGTACTAGATGTTGTTCTGCTTATTCTAAACTAAATAACCTCGAACACAGTTAGCAGCCTGATCTGCATCAATAACAACAGCCTCATAATATATTATTTCTAATGTCAAAACCATTTTTGTTAAAAGCAATAATACATGTGTTTCATTCACAAACATGCTCAGATCTGTATTTAGCCATTTTGACATTTACAGTCACCCCACAATCTCCTATTAAAGTATAAGTGTGATGATTTTTATTATTGTCAACAAATCCAAAGGCCAAAATCAATAATGAATTGATTCTACTAACAAGTATTGTCTGTGTAGCAAAAGCCTGATATACAGTAGCTTATTCCTCAGTGCCATAGGCCTCAGTTGTTTTCCAAAAACTGTTAAAAACACATCAATGAGCCACACTGGCTGACATGTGATGTTATATAATGAAGGATCATTACCATGAACACAGCCACTGTAGTTCATTTTGAGTCAATCCCACATACACCGTCCTGCTGCTGTAAATACTCAGCAGAGGACCACATGTGTATTAATTTGCGGCTGAAAATAGTCCCCAACAGATGCAGCATTTCCTCCTGTTTGAGTAAAATTTGCTCAAAACTACAGCACCCTGCTGTTTTAAAAAATTATTGAACCTTTTTGAAAAATCAAACTATATATTTGTGTAGGATCCAATGGGCTTGGGGCTGAGTGCCACAGAGAGGTTAGGGAAGTCGGAAAGTACTGAGTGATGGACTCACTGTGAGGGATAATGAACACATTGTTGGTTGTGGTCTTTTTGTGGGATTTGATGACAATAAGAAAAAGAGAGAATAATGCTAAATTCTAATCACAAGTGAAGGCTACCTTTATCCAAGAGGCAATCTCATATGCATTGGTCAGTACAAACAGAACCCATCCACCTACATACACATTTAATATCATTAGGAATTGTGTGACACTAACTCACCTTCCCTAAGTCCTCGCACTAATAGAGTGATAGGAACCTGCTCAAACATATGGTTTCCACTGATGGCTTCTTAATGAGCCTACTGTTGTCAAGTCTTTCAAGGGAAAGGCTGACATCAGCACCTGTACTTTTCCTTGGCTTGACAAAGCCAAGCTCACTGCTGTGACTCAGCTATGTGACAAACATCTGACTCAGATCATGTGACAGTCTGTTGAGCTGAATCTCCACTAAAATACCCCAGACTCAGGACTGGGGTATTTTAGATTTGATACAGTGATGTCCTTAATCTTACTCTTAATCTGCCAATGCTTTCTACTAGAATGGTAATTCTGCTGGCACACAGCTGTAAAGCCAACATTTTCTCCAATACATTAAACGTAGCAGTGAGTGAATCACAATGAGCACAAAGTAGTAGTGGGAGAGGAAGAGGAGGAGGGAGAGGAAGAGGTGTGGTAATCCTACACAGGCAAGAGGAAAGAAACGGTAAACGGTAAAATCGAAGAAGCATAGAAAGCAGGAAGGAAAGGTGAGGAGGAAGCGACACCTGCCTAGTACGAACAAGTCGAAATTTTCAAGGAGGAGCAAAGAAGGTGGTTTGATGTGTGGTATACTCACAGCACTGAGACATGCCAACAGAGAAGGCAACAACAATGGCAACAATGCCTGCCTGATTATGGCATTCAGAGAACAAAGAAAAGGATGTTCACTATGCTAGGAGTAACGTAACAAGGGAAAAAAGGAAGTCAAAGAAGAAAGAGCAGGATGGAGGAAAACGCGGGGGGGTTCATAAATATGTACCATAAGAGGAGGAGGAGCCGGGGCCTGATCACTGACGCCATCAGTCATACTGGAGGATCGGAGTCTGTTTGACAGCTGGCCCTGTTAAAATAAAAAAAAAACTTTATTGCTAGCACTGCCTGTCTGAAACAAAAAGACCTGCCTGGAAATCAATTCGACTGCCTACATTTACACCATTAAGTCATTTAAATGCGGAGTGATTTGGGTTTTGACTACTGAAAATTACAGTGTTGAAGTCTCACCAGAGCAGAGCTGGGCCCTGGCACTTCGCCGTTGGTATCAGGAGTGAGTGACAGCCTCAGATTTAAATCTTCAGAGAACTCCTGGGTGATGGGTGTCGGCGGGTGTTGTGGCATCAAGATGGAGGAGGGGCCGGGCAGAGACTGGGCCATGCTGTCATTAGGATCCTCTTCTGTGATGAGCTCCCAGGACTACAGGAGCAACAAGGAGACACAGCCATGAAGCAGTAATAACATTTTTGTGGCCTTATCACTTGAGACAGCTGCGGCACAGTATGTGTATGCTGTATGTATGTGTATAATCTTCTCTCTCACATTGTCCATGTCCCTGGGCTCCAGGTGCTCGTTCTCTAAGTCTTCACTGATGTGGCGTCTCGAACGGAAAACACGGTGCGCTTCCTGATTTATCTGCCGTTGTTGATTGTCACTCTCAGTCTCTGAAATCACATCCCTAAAAGAGAAAGAAAGAAAGTGTTAGAAAGTCACAAAATGCAAACAAATATGCCCAAAACATTAGATTAAGGCAGGATTACTGCTATGTAAATGAAAACCAAACTGCTATTGGTAGGTAAGATCGTATATTGGTAAAATTCTTGAGTAGGAATGGACTGCTATTCTAATTTGTACAGGCTCATTCTGACCAAGGAGGAAAAGTGAATTTGAGGAAGTAATGAGGATACATATATCTGTGGCTTATGTGTCTATTAAGCTATTGTTGTGTCTCACTTGCATATTTTCTTGAAGAAACAGTTTGACAGTTTGAGAAACACGCTCATTCACTTTCCTGCCAAGAGTTAGACGAGAAGATCGATGCCACACTCATATCTGTCTCCCAAATATGAAGCTAAAGACAGAAGGAGATTAGATTAGCTTAGCTTAGCATAAAGCGACACGCTGTGGTTTCATGTTGAGGTATGTGCGGGACAATTTCTTGGCCAGGAGCAGAGGGATTTGTTTTACCTTAGGACAGAGCCAGGCTAGCTGTTCCCCATTTCCAGTCTTTTTGCTAAGCTAAGCTAACCGCCTGCTATGTGTAACTTCATATTTACCGTACAGACATGAGAGTGGCATCGATCTTCTCAATTAACTCTCTACAAGAAAGTCGAAATATTCCTTTCAACTGAGAGAAAGTGTTTAAAGTAAAAATAAAATGACTGCATAATATTTTAAGCACGGCAGGTAACAAACCTGACTCATACGTGGATTTAATAGTCTAATGTGGCAATTCACCAGAGCAACACAGGGAAAATATAGCTCAACAGATTCTGACCCAGTAATTTATTTATACAGAAAATTACCTGACAGACATGGATTTACACCTATGTAACAAAATGTATACTTTTAAAAAGATACTGTTCAGGTCTGTGGCACCGCTTTTGTGCTGATTTTCCTCATTTAACTAATGTAAAATTATATTTTTAAAACTAAAAACATAAGGAGAGAGATCGGGCCTACATGTTGGAGGGCCGTTTCCACTGTGTCGACCGGTTGTTATGGTTGACATAGTAGGTGCGTCCCAGGTTGTCCACCTTCTCTTCCCAGCCTGGGGGCAATGGGGGCAGCAGCTGCTGTGGTCGCTGGGACCCTGAGTCTGCTGACTCATCCCATCCCTGAAAGAGAAAGTTCAGATTTTTTGACATAAGGTAGTATAAGTAACTCACTCATAGCTCAGGCCAAAGATATCCCAGTGAGCTGACAGCTTGTCAGACACACATGAACTTCAGCAAATGGGTGTAATTTAAAAGGGGATTCAAGCAATGGAAATACATTAATGACTTTTCAGAGTGCTGTGTTGTGGTTCAAAATGTTTTTGTTGACATTTGGTGGTTCTTATTTTTGTCTGACAAGCTGCCGGCTGGGTGGGATATCTCCGACCACAGGAAGTGAGACTGAACTAATGGGCATCAAAATCATAAACCAGCATCTGTGTACAGAGATAAAACAGGAATCTAGAGAATGAAAATGAGGGGTCTTTCACAGTGAGAGCATGTAGTGAAGAAAGTTTTGGCAGAGTGGCATTGAAGTTTTTGTGCTTTGGCTGCTAAACGTCACCTTATCTGTGAAGCCTTTCACTGTCTGAAAATGTATAGCACCTCTCTAGCGCTCCACAAGAAAATCCACACATAAACACATGTACACATGCAAGAACACACATAAAGTACAAGAGGAGAAGCTCCTATTTCTCCAAATAACAGGCAGTCTTGTAAATGGTTTTTCCATACCCTGACCTGGAAAAGACTTTCACCAGATTCTGGCAGCAAGCTGCTGCCCAAATTCTTAAAGAAAAGAATAAAAAGAAGAGCCATCCTTTCTCCTCTCACTCTTAGCAAAAACCACTCTCACATTTCTGTTAGTCCAAATTGGGAAACTCACTTTCATCTTTATGCTTAGAACTCTGTTTTCTTTTTGTGGAAGGAAGGAATAAAACTAGAATCTGGTTTGGCTTCAGGCTATTATGAACAAGATGGTCAAAAGGAGGCCTTAGGTAATGCTAAGTCAGCAGTTAAAACAAACTCACTAACAATAGTGGCCTTACCTCAGCCTCCTCCCTCATCTCTCCAGCCTCCTCTTCTTGTCCTCCTTGTTTGGGCAGATAGGCCATCTTCAGACGCAGGTAACCCTTCACCCTGGACTTGTGACTAGAAGGATAACATCAGCAAAAATGGACCCACTTAAAAACAGCCCATCAAGACCAGGTGGCCTGCACTCTCAAGAGCCCCTAGTAGGCTAATGCTTAGAAATGCAGAGGAGTTTCCAAACTGCCTATTAGCACCAGATGGTCTTTCACCTTCAGTGTTTAACTGACTGTCACATGAACCTATTGCTTTCTGGAGTTATGACACCACCACCTACATAGTATTACAAACCATGATTAAAGTTACTGTGAGTTTAATAATCTGTCAATGTCTATTCCACTTGCTAATGGGGGCAAACCAGACACAATTTAACCTAGGAAGTTGAATTACTGATATCAAATTTCTCTGTTTACTTGTCAAATCAGGTAGAAACTGACCTTCTGGGCCGCAAGAGGAAGTCTTTAAACGTGTAGGGACGCTCCATGGCAGGGTCCTCTGTCTGCAAATTAAGAGGAGGCATTTGTTGACAGAAATCAATTGAACACAGAAGCAAATACACACATTAGACAGTATCAAAATATCAGTCTTGTGTTTACAGCACGGCTGGAACCCTCTGCACAGTCATCCCAGGATCATTATGCAACAGTGAGCTTCTCCTGTTACATACTGAACAGCAGAAAGGACTGTTGTAACTCACAGTAATCTCCCACTGCTCTCTGACTGGGCCAAACCAGTCCACACTGGCTGCTCACCACATACTCCTCTGTAACATGCCACTAAATCAGACTGTCAGTTTCCATATCAAAAGTACAATCTTGAATGCAAGTTTGGAAAAAAAATAACTAAATAATGATCATAACCATCTTAGACATTAAGAATTGATATCAAGTTTTGTAAATAATGCATCCAAAATAAGTGTTTGAAAACATTGGTGTTCTTATGATCTTATGTGTGACTCGCGCAAAATAGGTTTCATGCTGAAAGGTGCATGAAACGGTGTTGGAAAAAGTAACTCAACCTTCCACAAGTCAAATGTAGCTACCAGATTGCTTCAGATGAGTCAGCATGGCTGATTAATTAAAAGTAAAAGAGGAGTAGGAGAAGCTATTACAAAAAAAAGGTGATGACTAAAGTAATGTCCAGTAACTATGAATAAGACTGCAATTCCTCCAACATGTAGTCATGCATAAAACTAATGAATATAATCAAAACACACATAAAACGCAGATCACATCATCTATACGAGAATTGCAGTAGCTTATTCATGCTCTGCCAATTTGTTTAATGGCTAAAATTTGATTTTCAGCATTAGCTGCGTCAGGACCAAGTATTCTCTATCCCGTCCACTGACTTCATCTCTCAACATGACTCAGCTGTGGCTTTTATCTGCTGCTAATTTCCTGGACCTATGGGAGCCAAATAGGACATTAATAATTAACCCCAACACCTTTTACTGATGTGCTTTTAAGGTTCACAACTTAGACAGAACTTCAGAGAGCCACAACTGGTCTGACAGCACAGCTCTCAACTGAATAGAGGAGGTGCTGCTTTAGAATGATTTGTAGGTGTATTTGTTTGACTTTCAGATCCTGTTCACTAACATCAAACCTAAACTGCAAGAACTCCCAATCAGTACACACTGGTTCTGCATGTTATAGTTTTCAAAAAAGCTGTTATCTCTCAGCAGTCCAGTTTCCAATCGAGCACATACATGCAAGTGTGTGAATTTGACATGTGTAGCTTTTTCCATTGGTTCTTCTGAGGGAGCCCACACTCAGGACAGTCACCTCTGTTTATATTCTAGACAGCCCGCTTTCCATTTCTAACAAGGAATGTGCTGTTTGATCACAATAACATGCAGAACCTGTGTGGCTAGCACTTTCTCACACAAGACGTGACGCACACAAACACACTCTTTGCCTGACCTTCACAGAGGTTAATCAGGCAGAGCACAACTGAAGATAAGAAAGAGCCGAGTGTTCAAAACAGTGTTGTAACAGTCAGTCTGGACACAAACACACACACACACACACACACACACACACGGGCGCAAATAACTCACCGGCAAGTGACTGAGAGGAACATCAACTTGTCCCAGGAAATCATCTCTGGTCTAGGAAAGAAAACAATGTCACCTTCAGCAGCTTAATTTTAGAAGTAACAGCTTTTTGAGTGTGTCTGGGGAATACTGAAATTTCCAGCAGGGGAAGAGATGGGAAAAACCACAATGTCAAGATGAATCAACCAATGTACCAGAAGGTTCAGTAGCATTTTGTGTTTATTTGTCACAGACACAGAGTGAAAGAAACATTTTTTTCATTTCATGGACAGCCCCATCCAGAAATAAACTCTAGGCTTTTTTTATGAACTAAAATCTCACATGGTTGCAAAACAGTGAAGTGCAATTATGTTTGAGTAATATCTTCCACATTACTGAAACTATCATACAATATTTGTTCTAGTTTGTTGTGGCTTATCAGGCAACAATGCTTTTACCTTCTCTGCCAATCAGCACAGAATTCCAGTGTCCAGGCAGAAGGCACAGTCTAGGGTTTTATTTATGGACGGGTCTTTGGTATAATTTCATAGGAGAAGAACCCGTGAACCCAGCAAGGAAAAACAACATCCACTGCCACCAGACTGAAGCCAAGTCAGAGACAGAGGGAGAGAAGGACAGAGGTGACAACAGGGGAGAACCAGGGAAGGTTTGTGTTTCAGATTTAAGAGGCCCATAGATTTGTCCATCCTTTTGTCTTAATTTATGTAGACTGAGAGGAAAAGGGGTAGACTGACAGATGACTGGGCTGAACAGCAGCAGCCACCAGAGCAGTGATTACCTGTGTGAGATGGAAAAGGCCATTCTTGGAAGAAGCCTGTGTGTGGGACACAACTGATTTAGACAGGCATTAACTAACAATAATGTTTGTTTGTAGACACTGGTTTGAAAGGAAAGGCTGAGTTGAAACAATGTGCAATGCTTGTGTTAGTTCAGTGTTTCCCAGTTTGAGTTATCTAAATTAATGAAATTTGCGGTCGCTTCTAACGAGTCAGCAAAGAAGAGAAAAAATGTGTGTGTGTGATCTTAGCGCTTCCTTAAATTTCATCAAATGTAGTACAAACAAGAAAAGCCTGCATGGTTGGTAATTTCTTACAACTACACTGGAGTCCCGGTTTTTCCACACTGATACGAGGTTATGGCAATCGCACTGGTTTACTCTGATCATCAGAAGGAAAAAGGAAAAGCAGAGTTGGGGAATGAATGCACTGGGCTCCCACCACAGTTAACAGACCTAGAATTCAATGGTGAAAGGTTACAAATGAGTCACATAAAAACGCTGAGTTATTAATGCACAGGCACGTGAACAGAAACTTTTGAATGCTTGTGTACTCTCACACTCACACACACACACACATCCACACACCTACACTCAAACAAAGACACAGAGTTTAAACAATTTCTTCTTGGAAAAGCTGAAGCCACTAACATTGTAATTTACAGCAGTATCTGCTTTTATTTCCCAAACCAACAAGACAATTAATTTACTGCTTGCAAAATCCCAAGTAACTCAAAACAGTGAATCATAACCTGTATCTGAACTAGGAGAGAGCAACAAAAGCAAACTGGATCACAAAGCATGAGTATGACAGTATCATATTACACCCTTTCACGTGTTCATCTGTAACCTACAATGTGAATGTGTGAAACACTTAAGTTTGCTTTATAAATAAAGTTTAGAATTACAATTACACTGACTCACTGATGAGTCACTATGAGCATTTAATCTTCACCTGGAAATCTCATTTGCCACCATGCTTGAGCCTATAAAAAAATAAAATAGTAGCACTGTAGCTTGTAACCTATGAAATAGTCGGTGGCAATGGCAGTATCCCATGGGACACATGTACTCCTGGGACACATGGCTGTTTTTTCTGTCCTTAACAATAACAAGCATTTTAAGCTGTGGGTATGTATATGCAGAGGGATATAATTGCAGAGTCATCAAAGGGTCACAGCCTGCAGCTGCCTCTCAGGGCCAGGTTACACTCAGAGAGGGAGGGTGCCACTAACGACCAAGAGAAGGAGGTGGGACGAGGAGTGAAAAGAGGCATGAGGCAGATGAAGGATTGTAAAGCTAGCTTGAAAAAAAACTTGAGAATAAAACACAAACAGGTCAGTTCACCCAAAATCACAAAACACTTACTTCTCATGTACTTCTAGTTGTATGCAGATAGTTTCAGGTTTTATATTTGCGTCTCTGAGATTTTTTGCCACAACACCAATACAATGGAGGTTTAATGCAATTTCACGTGTGACACTCACAGCATTGAAAAACACATTTCCTTTCCAGAAACAATGTCCCCGTGACTCTCCAATAATCCACAGAACACATTTTCATTCGTTTTCATAGACATTGTTTATGGAGAGAGATGCTGCTTGTTATTTGTCAATGCTGTGAGTGACACAAATGAAATTCCATTCACCTGTATTGAACCTGAACAAATAAAACCACAACTATCAGCATGCCTGGATCCCACAAGAGGTAAGTGAAAGTCTTTTTTGCTTATGCCTTTAAGACAGTAGGAAAGTAGTTAAAGTGATAAGAATTGCCAATGCTAACTGTAGCTGTACTGAACTGCCATAAAGCTCTATGAAGAAGTGGTAACGGACTGAGAGTTTATGATATAGAACAACCTGGAACAAGTCCAGGCTGGCAGTGAAGTGTGAAAAGGTCGTCTCACCTACTCAACAGCCTCCGTGCTGACTGCTGACACAACTGAATTACAATGCCATGCAACTCTGAGAGATCAGAGCTGCCAGAGAAAAGCCCTTCACAACAATAGCAAAATGAATCCTTCTCACATGCTTCTGGACCAAAATAAAGAGAGCCCCCCATCCATCCACAATCCCCTCTCAGGTAAATATAGCAAACCCAGTGGCCTGCAAGAGCTCTTTGTGAATGGCAACTGGCATGGCACGGTGTCATAGCTGTCTGCAGATAGTCTAGCTGGCGCGCGTGCGCGCACACACACACACACACACACACACACACACACACTCGTAGTATCCCATGCAGGGCTTTAAAAAAGGGCGCTTCAACTCCAGGCTACCAGTTGGGGAAGACCTGTCATTATGGTCTAAATGAGGATTTCCTTGCTGAATGAGAAACGGGATGCTCTGGGGTAACACAACGCCACGTGCCTTAAAAAAAGGGAAAGGAGAAGGTGTGTAAAATGCATACAAGTATGGCCTAAGTGCTGTCAATACTATGAATAAAAATATATTAAGACTGTAGATGCATTAGTGGAGAACAGCCAGTATTAGCAAGCCAATCACATCATAGGTCGGACGGATTTATAACATTCTGATTCAAGGTTAGCAATTCTTAGCATGCTGCAGATATATCCTTGTTATCTAGACTTAATGGTTAGGAAAGGAAGAGTAACTGGTTTATCAAAAATGTTATTCACGTGATAAAAGCAAACATGATCCTTCCACATTAAACTACAGCTAGCTGTATTTTTCATGTGAAACAATTGGCAGGACTGTGCATTGCATCACCTGCTAACATGTGCGTGTATATATGCTTGATCCAAACAAAACTGGGACCCACTCATAAAAAACTGCTCCATAGCACTACTAGAAGTCAAAAACTCCACAGGGTACTTTCAAACTTCATTCATTATAATTCATTGGTGTAGTACAGTGGTTCCCAGCCTAGGGATAGGGACCACCAGAGGGTCGCAAGGAAAATCTAAGGAGTCATGAGATGATTAACAGGAGAGGAAAGCAAAAAAAAAAAAAAAAGACTTTGCTATAACCTTCAAAAAATAATCTTAGAAGTAAAAATACTCTTGGACTAACTTGTCACAACTGGTTTACATTCAATCTGTGACAAGAGGTTGTAAATAGACATTGCTTCATTTTCAGGGATTACAACCCAAAAAGGTTGAGAACAACAAATATCCAGGTTGTATACAGTGAAAAAGTGGGAGGCACGCACAATATTTGCACAAAATTTGTGTTTTAGTTAATCCCTTCAGACTCCTGGCCGCAAACCCTTCATGAAAACTACTGGGAGTACTCATTGAGTAGTCAATGACAGTCCAATAATTTAAAGATCTACTATATATCAATGTTAATTACAGCTGCAACTAGTTTCAGTTTATTATCCAAATTTAAAATTGAGAAAAAAAGTGGGGTACAAAATGTACTGCTGCTGAAAAGTCCAATATCTAAAGTGATTTAAGCAGAAGCTTGTGAATGATTACCTAAATTAGGCAATATGACACCCTAATTAAAAAAGTGCAACCTTTACATCTGCTTTGCTTTCAAAGCTTGGGCTATACAGTACATGAAAGAGGAACAGATAGCAACATAAAAGGCTCTAAGCGTTCAGGAAACAGATACTGATCGCTTGTTAAACTTCTCAACCGTCATTTGGGCCATAATGACGTCTTAGTTTTTAATCACTCATGGAGCAGCTGCAAGGATACATATCCATACCAGCCTAGGGCCAAAGAAGACATGCCGCCTGGCTGCTCTCAAAATCAACAACCACGCTTGAAACAGACTAAAGATAGAAATAGCAAACTCTCAAAGAGCACTGGCTGCAGTTAAGGGTATTGCCAAACTTAAGTGTCACATTTCTGTGAAACAGAAGGCAACAAGTGCATGGGGAGAAGTTATCCATTCATCAATAAGCCTATTCCTGTTTTCCTTTCATGACTGAATTGGCCAAAGTGTGTAACATTTCAAATGCCTGTGGTTGTGAAGTGAAAGAAAGCCTGTGTGTGTGTGTGTGTGTGTGTGTGTGTGTGTGTGTGTGTGTGTGTGTGTGTGTGTGTGTGTGTGTGTGTGTGATTTAGCTCAGCAACCATGTCTGTGCTTTCCACTTCCCAGAATGTCACCACCCTCTTCCTGTACCATACAGATCTCTCCTCATCTGGGCTGGATTCAGTAAGTGAAATACTAGCAACTTCACAAATTAGATGTGAAATATTTCAAGACATCCCACACAGTTTTCAGAATTTAGGTAGGATAAATTTCACCCTGATTCTCATTTGTTATGTCCATGGCCCTACTAAATACCTCCCCTTCATCTGGCTACACTACACACAAGCTATCATGTGTTGTCATTATGAGTGAGATGACCCATCCACTATTTGCTGTGACTGTTAACTATTCATTCTCAAATTCATTTCTTAATAATTAAAACAAAAAAAAGTCTCATTGCCAAATGTCATAATATTTATAAAATAGTTTTCCATTTAAAACGTTTTTCACCAGACCTTTTAGAGACAGGCTAACAGTTGTACTAAAGTTTTCCAATAATCTTTACCTTGGGATTATTCCTCGTTGAATCATTGCCAAGACTCACATCCTGATCTCCACCTCTGCCTGGGGTAAAATATATCTTGAAATGAGGCTGCCTTCTGGAAGTATCTCCACTGATTTTGAAAGTACAACCATTAGATCTGTTTCTTGCTTCCATTATGTCTGTTTGGTTCTCCTCTATAGCCTGGCTATCTGCACCAGTTTTCTGGTCTTGATTCTCCAGCAACAGCCTCTGATGAGATGAGTTTCTCTCCAGTCGAATTCTGGGATAACGCACCATATGGCTACCTCTTGAGCTGGCAAAGCCAACATCTGTGCATTCTTCCTGGGATGCAGCAGCCTGTTGGCTGCCCTGGCTCTTATCCTGGTTCTGATTTTGCTGGAGCTGAAACACTAGTCTCTGTGTTCCACCATTAACAACAGAGCACTGGTCTGAGCTTGGCTGTTGGACAGACCAGCCAGTACCACCATAAGGGAGGATTCTGAAATGCTGGATGTCAGAACCGTCAGGAGAGTTCCTCTGGATACAAATACCACCAACAGTGATACCAGGTTGGCCTCTGCCATACATAGCATGGCCATTAGAACCAATACTAAAGACCCTGCGTTTGGGCAGGTTCGGCTCTGTCAGAAAAGTTTGTGAGTTTAAAGAATCTGGGCTGTAGTATGGAGGAGGTGGCTGTCGCGGAACATCTTCTCTGATCTGTGGCTCGGTATAGGCAGGCGCAGGTCCTGGAGGAGTATAACAGGGTGGCGGGACATCATCAGCATGACCACGGGAATCTCCATTACTTGATCCATTGGAGCGCTGGAGGGAGATGTGCATGGAGGAGCTCTTGGTGGGCCGTGGCTCAGCGTAGGCGACAAGCTGAGGTATGAACATGGAGGAGCTGCGTTTAAGCGAAGGCTCTGACCGTGAACCAAAAGCTCTTGATGGGACATACTGCGCAGCTGGCTCCTGAGAAGGCCTCAACACCGGAAGCGGCTGCATGCGGAGCGCGGTGACCACATCATTGTCTCCCTGCTGCTCCTCGGAGTCTCCTTCCAGTATCTCCGGGGCTGTGTTACTGCGGCCTGAGCCAAAGTACAAACGCAGACGTTGTGCCATTTTCACCTCACGTCCCACAGCTCCCGTTCCCTCTCACTTTTTCTTTGACTGGCTGTTTGGTTCTCTCCTCTTGTCCCGTCTCGGTCTCTTAGTGTCGCCCACTTCTCTCCTTTGGCTTGCTAGATGACTGATCCCCTTTTTTTTTTTTTTTTT
>LKNJ01001800.1:0-80431 GCA_002120245.1 Maccullochella peelii | reverse complement strand
AAGACAAATAATTCTTTTTCCGTTTGCTCTTTTTCTTTTGTTTTACCCTTTTGTTTTCCCCATTTGCTTTTCCCTTTCTCACATTGCTTTTGCTTTTCCCACATTGCTTTTCCCTTTCTCACATTGCTTTTGCTATTGCTTGAAGGGCCAAGCTGTCAATCAACTGGCTTTGGCGGGCCTTCCTGCCCAGGCTAAGCAATCAATTCATGCACACATGAACTCCCTTCTGCCTCGACCGGTTGGGTTGAGAGAGAGAGAGAGAGAGAGAGANCGCACACATCCCCAAATCTTATAGGTTTACACGAACACATTGGGTAGTTTTGCACAACAAAACATGCCAAAATCGGTATAGAATTGATATTCTGGATGAGAATTTTGAAACATAAACAAATTCAAATGTTAGTCCAATGAGTAGGCCTACATTTTAGCATTTTTACTTCAAGGGAACAAATAGTACAAAGTGATCCTATAACAAGTGCCCACATTTACATTTGTTTACTTCAATAATGTCCTCCAGCTAAGGCTATGGTATGTTTTTAATGAGAATAGAGTGTCTAATATTGCATTAAACTATAAAAATGCACTCATTCATTACATATATTTCATATTATATGTGATGTATATAATGTAGCCTATTATGTTTATAGCGCTATTCCAGTGATGGACGAAGTATTGAGAACTTTTACTTAACAAAAAGTATTGCTGCATTCATTCACTTAAGTGAGTGTATTGGATTATCATTACTGGTGATGCATCACTGTGTAAAGTGGCACCTGGTGGAGGTGGAGCTAATTTTTATGGAGTCATAGGAGTGCCATAAAAAAGAAAAAATCTGGGAAAGAATAAGACAATAAATGTGGAAATATAAAGAGAAATAAATAAAAGAATAAATAAATGTGGATATATAAAGACAAATACATTTTCCTTTTGCTTTTGCCCTTTTGTTTTTGCCTCTTTTGTTGGCTTTGGGCGGGCCTTCCTGCCCAGGCTGAGTAATCAATTCATGCACACATGAATCCTGCTTTGGCGGGAGATTTTAGAGTGGCCAACAGGAAGTAGACACGACGCAGACTTGCGTATTCGCAGCGTGAACATGGTAGCAGTTTGTTTGAATCGGGGAAGGAAACATCATAGCAGAAGCGGAGCAAGAGTTAAGGAGAGGTGTCCAACAAGTTCTTTTAACATTTGCTCAGTATGTGGAGGAACATTTCAAACCAGACTATGTTTTGAGGATGGTGGAAGATGTCATGGAGAGTCTTGGGCAAATGTCTGCGCTAATACAGACACTGACATACATGACATCCGTTGCCCCTGTTGCAGATTATTCAATTCAATTCAATTCAGTTTTATTTATATAGCGCCATATCATAACAAAGTTATCTTAGGGCACTTTTCCATAAAGAGCAGGTCTAGACCGACTCCTTATGTTGTTTTATGGCATGTAGGAAAAAAAGGTCTCAGCAAATTAGAAATAGACCTCTCCATGCAGATGACCACATAATTGCCGGAACACCGGCGCACACATTGGGAAGCAAATCCTTTTCTTCCTCCCCCCGGCATCTAGCCCTTGCATCGCGTCTACTTCTTGTTGTTTGTGCTAAAAAGCTCCCATCAAAGCAGAATTCGTGTGTGCATGAATTGATCACTCAGCTTGGGCAGAAAGACCCGCCCAAAGCCAGTTGATTGACAGCTTGGCCCTTCAAGGAATAGCAAAAGCAAAAGGGGAATAGCAAAAGCAAACATTTATTTATTCTTTTATTTATTTCTCTTTATATTTCTACATTTATTGTCTTATTCTTTTATTTGGCACTCCTATGACTTCATACTTAACAGCCACAGTGTCTGGTTCACATTTCTTCTGGAGAGAGAAATTAGGAAATTAACATTCTACTCTCATATGATCTGTAATCATCTTCCAATTATCAGAGCACTCCATTAGTGTGCTACACTCCATGTAGTCTCACTACATGGCCAAAAGTATGTGGACACTTGAACAATGAATAATTCTGGGGTGTTGTGAGATGATTAATATATATGAAAAAAATGAAATATATGTTTTCATTGCACTTTTCTCCAATCTTTGCTTTAAAAAAATGGATCACTTTAACTCTTTGGGCCTCAAACTGTTATGTTAATGAAACCATCTGAGAAGTTTAGAAGGAACATCTCTCTTTGGAGGATCTAATAACGACTTTTAGACCTGTGAAACATGACAAAAGGCCTAAACTAGACACTTTTTTTGTAATCGGTCACAAGCCAAGAGGGTGGGAGTCACAGGTTTAATCTTTACAATGTGTTGTATTTTATAAGTTTATCATAGTTTTTTATGTAAAATCCTAATCTGGAAAGTAACTATATCTGCCCTATAAATGCAGTAAATTGGAGTAAAAGTACAATATTTCCTGTTGTATTTTTGAAGTCTTGCCTGTCTTGTTTCCTGTTTGTTCCTGCCCTCGTGTCTGATTGTCTACACCTGCCCCTGATTCCCTCGTCCGTCCCTTCCCTATTTATACCAGTCCCTGTCGTTTGTTGTGTCATTGTGACTGTGTGTGTATGTGTGTGCTTGTTCCTGCGTCCTGTTTGGATTTCCTACCTGCCCGTTTGCTTGTCTTGCGGAACCTGCCAAGAACCTCAATAAATATCCAAGACTCCTGTCAGCCTCTGCATTCTGTCTGCACCTGGTTCCTCTCCCAGCTCCTCTCTTAACAATATAAGGTAGAATAAAATGGAAATGCTCAACTAATAGATAATCACCTCAAAACTGTACTTATGTACAACACTTAGTAAATGTACTTAGTTACTTTCCATCACTGCAAAAGTATGTCTCCACAACAGCTGAACACAATATGAACACTTATTTCAATGATAAACCTTCTGCTAAAGGAAGAGGAGTATGTTGAATTAAGGGGAAGATGGTGCTTAATGCCTGACAACAGATGTCTCTGACACAAACTGCAGTCAGAGAATCACAGAGGCGGAGGAATTGCAAAGTGCAAAAACAGATTCAGGCCATCTACCAGACAGATACTTGTGGGATTAGGATGCTTTTGAATGGAGGATGGATTTTATTGGTAACTGTTGATGTGTGGTTTTACTCATGGACTACCTGGCCTGAGGGGATTTTTTTGTTTCGCTGATGGGTGGCTGGTGTTTTTCTTCTCATGGGAGAGCAAGGAATTAATGTGGTGTGTTTCATAGGGTTTATATATTCAGTGCGAGAGCCACAGAGATCACACATGCTTTCCCCTGACATTGGACCTGCTCTGTTTCCATAGAAACGATGCAAATATGTTTTTTGTAGCAGGAAGGCTGTTGGGACGTGAATCACCAATATATAACATATACAGTAGTTGTACTACAATACAGCTTGAAACACCTTCAGAATAAAAGTTTGCAGTTTCAGGGTCAGAGATCCAAGTGAGACAACTATAATTATGATGATGGTGATGATGATGATGAATGTGTAAATATCCTGATTTTAATCCTGTTGATATCTTTGGGGATGTATTTTAACTTTAAAGCCCCTTAAAACTTAAGGGGTGTTTCTCTATAACAATAAATATTCATGACTAAATGAACAAACCTTTAAATTAAAATTTGGAGATAAAACATTCATAACTTTAACAGTCAAGGTTAATCTGCTTTATCTATATTGTATGGGTGTGGTTTGATTGACAGTGCTGGCAGCATAAAAAAACAGCCCCACAGATGTCATCACATTTTGATTCAAATGTTACTGAACTCTGATTGGTGCATGTAAATACTTGACATCACCTTTTTCCCCACTGAGCCCTGCCCACTTCAAACCAGTGAGAAAATCAAGAACAATATATATGAATATATGAAATGAGTGAAAGGGTTCAAACTTGAAACTAAGAGACAAGTAACGCAGTAAAATCCACTGTGGCACCAGTGTCAGGTGAGCCCTGAGCCATCCCTTAGTTATGCTGCTATAGGCCTAGACTGGGGGAGACTTCCTATGATGCACTGAGCTCCTCTCTCTTCCTCTCCCTCTCCATCTGTACTCACCCTTATCCCATTAATGCTTGTTACCAACTCAACTGCTTCCCTTTCTCGCTCTCTCCCCTCTCTCTCTACCTAACCGGTCGAGGCAGATGACCGCCCACCCAGAGCCTGGTTCTGCTCAGCGTTTCTGCCTGTTAAAAGAGTTTTTCCTTGCCACTGTCGCCTAGTGCTTGCTCTTGGTGGAAATTGTTGGGTCTCTGTAAATATAAAGACTTGGTCTTGACCTGCTCTATATGAAAAAGTGCCCTGAGATAACTTTATGGTATGGCGCTATATAAATAAAACTGAATTGAAATTTAATTGTTAAAGGTAAATCGAGAAGTGTGAGTAATGTGTTAGTGTTTTGCATGGACAGATGTGGAGACAATGGACCCCTGGGCACAGACACAGCCCTACAACCCTCCTACATAGGGCTCTTTGTGGTCGTTTTGTGTTTCTTTGTAGTTGTTCTGCGTCTCTTTCTGTGTTCGTTTTGCATATCTTTCTTTTTTCGTGTCTTTGTGGCCGTTTCTGTGTCAATTTCAGAGACATTTTGCAGGTGAAGCCCAGGTGGCCCCCTGACCCCTGTGTCCAGTAGGCCCGTTCATTAATCCATCAATGGTGTTTTGGTTTAACAAACTCCACACTACTGAGATCTATCAGCCTAGCTTTATTCATCCAAATTGACTTGCATATCTTACAGATGGTTGACTACATCTATAGTGTGAAGGCTCACAGGGAGCAAAGCCTTCCATAAACATCTGCTTTGTTTAACTTATTTCTTACTCGCAGCATGCTGTAGAATTCACACTGGGCCGATCTGAGTAAGTGTGAGACAGAGAGAGAAGGAGAGAGCATGTGGGAAAGCATGTGGTAAGAAATCCCTTCACATCGTATTACCAGCCAGTTTAGCTCTTACATTTGGAATTCACGCCTGTCTCCATGCTCCTCTTAACGCCTCTGCAGTTATCAAATCATTAATTAAGCTTATGTCGAATCTACCCAGAGAGCCTGGTGTGGGAGAAAGATACGACTGCAGGCACCACGAGCCATCTGCTTCCAACATGCTGATGTTGCAGGCGATCAGTCCTAATAGTCCCTCTGTCCAGGCAGAGCCAGGAACAAGCATTTGTTTCAGCACCACACTGACAGAGCTGTTTCAGGGCCTGATACTGGGCAGGCTGCATCAGAAAGCATCCCACTATAAAAGGCCACAGAGACACCTCCGTGAAATGTAATTACACGCTCGAAAATAGATACACAGATTAAGTGCACTTGTACAGCTGTACCATAACATGCACATATTGAGCCCTCATGAGAGCTGATTGCGTACATTTAAATCCACCATAAAGGTACAAACTAGCTTCTGATAGTTTAGGTTGCAATTTGTACCAATTCAGCCAACCAACTAACCTAAAGGTACTCATTGGTTTGAGCATATTAGGCTTTGTTCAGACTGCAGGCAAATCAGATTTGGTTCTCAAATCAGATCTTTAAGACAGACTGTCCGCACTGTTATTTGCAAGTGATCAGATCAGCTTTGTGTGTGCAGGCATCACTAACCTATCTGTATGGGTTTCTGTGGTAACGACATAGGCGTCAGTAACTATACGTACGCTGGTGAAACGGCTTTCCAACGCGGAAGCATGAGAAAAGGAGATCCATCTTCTCGCCCTCCAAACAATCGTACTATCAAGTCACGGTGCAGAACGTTGCTGAGTTTGTCTGGTGCGACGGAGGATGCACTTCCGTCTTGATTTGACGTTGTTGTTGTGTGACGCGTTTGACTGGAATCAAATTTCAAACCACTTCCAAATGTGGTTTGAATCCTGTTTGCAAAAATCGCATTTGATTTGTTTTTTTGCTGTCCAGACTTTCTAAAATCAATCTGGATACAATCTGGATGTGCCAGAGAGAGATTTGTACACCTGAGTGTAAGAGAGCTTCCCTTCTTCACCAATCACATAAAAACTCTTAAACATTAATTGACATCTATCTTTTGGCAGTGTAATATGATAACAAAAATGTGGATCCTATAGTGGATTAATACATTTTGGATGGTTGCTTTGCTTTCAAAATGTTTTAGTTTTTTCGAGATCCACAGCTTTTCATGAACTACCTGCTCTACCAAGCTTCTGTCTCTAAACTTGTACCTGCCAGTTACCTGTTGCCAGTCTTTCTGCTTGCCTACCTGTATCTCATGTAATCTAATTTTGTGTTCAATAAACTATTGAACTGCTCCAGTCTGCCTGTGCAGTCTGCATTTGGGTCCTTTCCCGGTTGCCTGTACTACTCAACGTAACAGTTTTGTCTTTATAGAGCGGGACTACTTCTCTTTTTCTTCATGTTTTGTGCTAGTAATTGGTTTTTCACTGTGAATATAGTGAAGCTGCAAAATACTACCAAAAAAAAAACAAGTTGTTGAACTTTTGTTCTCATTGGTGGTGCCATAAGTTTTCCAAAACTGTTGGCTCACATCCGGATTTAGTTTTTTGATCAATACCCAACACTGAGGCTGACGATTGAAAGTTGAGCGAAGTCTAAAAATCTGCTTGATAAGCGATGTGGTTTCCTCTGGTGACCCTCAAGCCAACACTTTTTACCCCTATAGAGATCTAAGAATAACAAAGTTGTCCACTTGTCATTCATGAAACTGTTTTGTTTTCTGGTGTGTTTGAATGTCACAGCCTCACATGCTGCTAGCATAGCTTTCATACTTTTTATTTTGTTGTGTGAAAAAAAAAGAAAGATGTGCAGCTTTAAATTAACTACATCAGACAACTGTGTCTCGTTCAGCTGGCTTCAACAGCATCTAAGAACAGATACATGATATTTTGGCATAGTCGAAAGACTCGGATAAAGCCACCATAAGTTTCAATAGTCGAATGAGAGAGCTGTTAGCACGTCATTGAAATTCAGTACAGGTTTAGATCAGAGCTGGCATTATTGGCCACATTTCATGGTCTGAATCTTTTAAATTCCATTTCCTTGCCTGCTAATGGAGGACTGCAGGTACTGGTTAGACACTGATCTGCACTCAGTACAGTGTGTGCGCACTTACAGGTTTTGTGTGTGTGTGTGTGTGTGTGTGTGTGTGTGTGTGTGTGTGTGTGTGTGTGTGTGTGTGTTTGGTGGTGATGGGTAATCCTCACAATCTCAGATCCCTTTTGAACATTGAAAAGGGGCAAAATCAGAATAAAATGGCTCCTCACAAGCCTGTCAAACTGCATATTTATTTTTAAAATGTATTTAAAGCTTTTATCTGAGTCTGGGACATCTAAAGTGACTCATTGCATCTTCTATTTATGGAATTATTTACAGAATACTGAACTGCATTGTCGAGCTCTTTCATCGTGACACTAGACTCCAGGAACCACAGGAGGAGATTACAGGACTTGTAGGATGTGTAGCAACCCTCACACAAATGGTATGAGTGACTAAAGTAGTTCAATTTCTCATCAGTACTTGCAGACTTACCAACCCCCCTAAAGGTCACTCTGCGGGACACTGACAGGCTCAGAGGCTCATAGTTCTGATAGTACAATCCACCTTGAAGCCCCGTAAATCAGTGTATCTGAGGTGATTACGGATCCAAACGGCCTTGTTCGCAGTGACACCAGCTGGAAGAATAGAGGGATAATGAGCTCTGTGGCAGCAAGAGAGTCTTCAACTTCCCTGCTGTATCACACAGGGTGAGCATTTAAACCAAACATCCCTTTTTTCTAAATTGCTCCCTGGATTTCATCTAAACATGTTGGTCAGCTCCACTGGACAAGCAGAGCATGTGTTACTCCTGCATCCATACAGTGTACTGTTATTGTGTACATGTTTGTAGAAAGTCAGACCATCACAATGCATGAAACGGACACACTCCAACAGCTACAGAAAGACACATGTATCAGCGACATCTGAGCTGCCTCACGCTGATCTGTGACTGTAGTGATCAAGCCTTTGCTGAGTCCATTAAAGTGATGGTACTGCCACCTACTGGACTGAACCTTTGCTTGTGTCAAAGTATGATCAATCTGTTTGCAGATTTTCTGGTGACTTTCATGACCTTTCACTTGTACATGCCTGTGAAACCCAATCCTGACTAACGTCAATGAGTCAGTTTTCCCTTTTTAACTCTACTCGAGAATCTAGAGAACAATTACAGCTGACTCTTTCAGTAACATGTTAATCAGCCTGCAAAGGTTTTTCAGTTACAAATGATGCTACACATGAATGAGCTGTTGCTATTTTAAAAATGCCAGCTCTCACACTGAAATCTTGTTAATCTGTACGGCCTCCTCTACTGAAACCATGGTGGGATTAGTTCTTATGGGGACCCCTGCCAAAAATTTTGGTTTTTTGCCCCTCCTCCACCAACCACACATGCTTTGTGCTTTGTGTATCTACCCTGTCACCTCCAAGTTCTCATTAAATTAAGCACGCACAAAGACTAAAAAACAACCAGCCCTCCTTTGCTTGACTAATCCTACCTGACACCAGATTTAGGTTAAATAATTTTGATTTAACACAACTTTTGTTTTTATGTGAGGACAATCTAAACTAAAATAAGGTTTTAAAACTAGACTTTAACACCTCTCTAGTCAAGTCAATTTCATTTATATAGCCCAATATCACAAATTAGCCTCAAATTTGTTTGTCATCCCTACCTGACTGTAGTCAGTCAGAGGCTCTTCCACAGGATATGGGTTTCCCCTACAGACCTCTTCATACTCATGGCTGAAAACAACAATGTTCACAAGTGTGACAAATGATTTTTGTTTCTTGAAACTCCAGCAGCTGCACACACAATGCAATAACGATGTACTGTGAGGCTATAGTGCCCCCTGCTGACTGACTGCTGTCATTACAGGCCACACGTGAGAGTCAAATAAAACTGTTAAATTGTTGTTACAGTAGTCTTACAGTCTTCACCATCATTTGGAACACATCAAAGTAGTCAGATAATTATAAAATTGCACATTTTAATATAAAATGACTCTTGGGTTGTGATGTTTTATTCTGAGCTGTAATTATCTCAGCTTTGCAAAGCTAAAGAGTTTAGTGAATTGGGTACTGAAATTAAATTTGAGTTGTTTTCTCTCTGGATCCATTTTTCTCAGCTGTTCAGCCAAAGAATCCCTTCTTCTTTGCTGTCGAAGAGAAAAAAACACATTATTCCCTACACAGCATCCTCATTATCCTCCATTACTATTTCTCTTAGTCTGAATTTGTTTCCTTACCTTTCTCAGAAACAGTATACATCGCCTCCATGCCACCTTTAATGTGGTCAATGACGTGACAGTGGAGCAGCCAGGTACCAGGATACTGAGGACGCATCTTTACTGTCTGAACAGGAAGATGATCACCACATGATTCACTGGTCGCAAGTTTCATTTTCATTATATTAATATTCGACACCACTGTCAACAGAGAGTCTAGTTTTCCTTTTAACTTACTGATGCAAAATATTCTAATTTTTCTAGATTTAATCTTTTTAAGCTTTTAGATTTAAAAGACTTTAGGTTTTTAAAAATTATATCTTGTATTTATTTGCTGTCAAAAGATGTAAGGATAGGCAAAGGAGCACACTCACAAGAGTAGAATCTCTTAATTTTAACAATACTTGTCAGTTTTCTCAGTTGCCACCTGTTAACCACTTGTTTTCTTTTTGTAAAGTGATATAAAATAATTAAAAGTTCATCTGTATTAGCTATTTTGATTCTTTATATTCATTTTGTATTTTTATTGTTTCCATTTTTTGTCCCTTGTCCCATTTTCAGATTTATTCTTTTATCTCTTTTAAGGAAATTACTTGTTTTACAATAAAGATTTTACAAACCAATGGATTATGAATGACAACTTTTTCTGCGGTTACACTGAGCCCTAGAATTTACATTCATGAGTGAGTATTTATTGACGTTAATGCAATGCAACATGCAGCATCTTTAATGTTGCAAAAGACAAATAAAATCAGTTGAAGCCAAGTCAGTTTTGAGGTTTTACCTGGAAGGTGGCTGGAAGCAGCTCATACACATCAGTACGATGAGGACCTCCACCCAGCTGGAGAGAAAGAACAGTTGGTGTTTGTGTGTACCAGAGTATGTTCGTTTAATGTGTGATTGTGTAGGCGTGTCTTGCATGTTTGTATGTTTTATATACCTTATATTCCACACTGTGTCCATGCCAGTGTGCGGTGTGTATGTCCACCTCATTGCCCATTCCCATTAGATACCAGTACACCTTGTCACCCACCTCCATGTTCAAACCATTCAGATTTCCATACATATAACCATTAATGGCTGCATACACAGAAAAGCACACAAACACACATATTGGAAAGAACATTTTAGGACATTTCTTAAGATGAAGCAACAAAAATATAATCCCATCTGTCAAAATGATGCAGTTCATTTTGTGTTTGTTTATCTCACCGTGCATCTTGTTGCTCTCTATAAAGGTTTCATCATCCTTCAAGTTTGTGCGAGGGTTCCTGACGTGGGTCCTGATATTTTCATCCAGATACCTGAAATTATAAAAACAGTTGTAATTTGCAAATATGGCCAATTAATAAATGTACAGCAGTTTTTGTTCTTGACATTGCTGCAGAATGACACGCACAGTACTGTACAGTGTATTCAGTATGTGTGTATCATGAGGCCAAAAATGCTGTTCTTATTTCACTAAACTAGATAAATGAGGCATAAGAAGAAGCTGTAAATGAATTAAGACATGAGGTGGGAGCCTGTGAATTTATAATTGGCTCTATTGGCTCACTGTCAGTCTTTTTTCACTTTCACTAACTATTTTCTACTGATGAAATACTCCCAATGGAAAATACAGAAATATTGAGAGGTAGGTGGATGATCCTGACTAACGGTGAAATTCTTTCAGCATTTTCTGAAACTTTTGAGTATTAAGACTCTCTTTACTTACCAGCTCTCATTCTCATCAAAAATCAGGAACAGCAGTGCAAACTCTTCTACTTCCTTCTTTGCACCCAAAGTCCTGGAAGCAACACAGTTTATAAAACTCTACATTAGCAGCATTATAGTATACTTGTTGTGTAGTGCAGTACAAAAAACTCTGCCTGCCCAGGAAATCACGCAAGCACACTGTATGTATACTGCATAGAATTAGTAAGTATTAACAAGTTTGGGTAGTTCTGTATTAATGTACAGATGCAGAAACACTCACCTGGCCCAGCTACGGCGACAGATCACCAACGGACCAATCAGACCGCTGTACAGGTCCTGGCAGGCAGGGAGACAACATAAGTGTGTGAATGCCTGCGTGTGTGTGTGTGTGTGTGTGTGTTGTGTTTGTTTATGTGTGTTTGCGTACCTTGGTAACATCAACAGTTGAGTAGTATGCAGACACAGAGCACTCCTCTTGCTCTGTGGTTGGTCCTGTATTCTTTGTAACGTACCAGTAGTAGGTGTGAGTCTCACCTGGGAAAGTTTAAAAAATTATAGTTTTTTTTAAGGTTTTGAAGCTCTAGTAGAGCTGGGTGGAAGGACAGATGGGACAAACTAATACACATACATTTAGTTTTCAGGATCAAGTCCTTTTGATATTCTGGGAAAATTAAAGCTATACACATTTTAATTTTATATACACAATAAGTGTTAATAAATCCACAATCAAAACGAAGCATTTTGGCATTTTCCATTTCCAGTGTTTTTTGATTGTCTGCCTCTCTGTCAGCTGATATTCTCCTTGTCTGTCTGTACCTGGTTGGGTGTGGTAAACATCGGGGGTTTCTGTCTTGACTCCATGGGCGTGGATGGAATAAGGCCTGGATGCCATGTTTTTAAAAACCACCTTCACCTTGTCCCCCACATCAGCGTGGATCAGCGGACCTGGACGAAGGGAAGGTGTTCCAGTTACAAGACCAAACAAGCTGGAGCTTAACAAAAAGTTACGTCAAACACAAATCCATAATGTTTCATATATAGTATAATTTGTGGCTTTTACTTTACAATCACAGTTTGTACATTTCTGCTGCCCTAAAAGCCTACCCATAATGCTGAGGTGTTCCGTATCGGCCGTTCTTTCCACCTGCTTGGTGAACTTGTCATTGGTGAACTGGCGGTAGACCACCTTCTTGTAACGGGAGCCTATAAACCCACCCTGCTGGTCCAGGAAGACGGGAGCAGGACTGCAGAGGGAGAGAGGCAGGCTTATTTTACAGAGGAATAAGTGAGGGTTGGTGTCTGTTTGCCATGTCGTGTTTGTGTTTACTCTGGAACAAGCACCACGTGCAGATTTGTTTGAGCATGTCCTTCCATTTGCATGTAAATATGCACGTGAATCTGTGTCTGTTTGGTTACAATAAAAAATACAAAAACATTGAAGACAACAAAAAACATGAAAACTAAAAAACAAGACATAAGATGTGATATATCTCCACATGAATAACTGTGCAGAGTTCAAGAAAATAGTAAGGAGAATATTTTTCTTATTGTCAACAAATCCCATGAAAATGCCAAAGCCAACAGTAGTTTTTTTTAGCTAATGTTACTCAAACAGGAGTAGATAGTGGACTTGTCGGGGACTATTTTTAGCTGCGGATGAATCCACATTTGGTGCTCTAGTGAATATTTACAGCTGCAGGATGGTGTGTGTGGGATAGACTCAAAATAAACTGTGTTCATGGTAATGAAAGAACATGCTCATTGATGTGTTTTTAATCGTTTTTGGATAAAAATGGAGGTCTAAGATATATAGATAAGCTTTTGACTACACAGGCAGTACTTTTTAGTAGCATCAATGCATTGTTGGTTTTGGTCTTTTCATGGGATTTGTCAGAAAAATATAGCATATCGCCAGTCTTATCCTTCAAGTTTTATATCATATATAATATACTGCAGGAATGTAAATATGGGGGGTTCATGGCTTCCACTGTTAATCAGTTTCTGAAGGCCAATTTCAAGTTGTTCTGTGTTTTAGTCCAACATATCAACAAACGGGTAAATCAGCTCAGTCTTACTCTATAGTGCTCATGTGGTACTGTACCTCTCTTGGCCGCGGAACATCTCAGTCTCCCAGGTGCGGTTCGGAGAGTAGTCCCAGTCCATTTCCATGGCAGCGATGTAGTAGGTCTTTGAATGGAGCATAATCTCACCCTGACGCTGAAGGAAGCTACACTTCTGTACCGTGTAGTTGGCTCTCATCCCGCCACGATAATGGTTCACTGTAGGTGACACCACTTCGAATTGACCTGAAACACACATACACACAAACACAAACATTATATGTGCAATGCACATGCCAGGCTTAATATTAACCGAAGGCATCAGTCAAATGCAAGTTGGTTTGCCTGATTTGCCTTTCTTCTTCTAGCCAACCTGTTCTCAGTTATTTTTCTTTATTATAAAACCTATTTTGACTGCCAAATAACTAAACCTGCATTTCAAATCCTGATCCATTTGTCACTGTTAAGGTTTGGCTAAAAAGAATTTGACATGTAAAATCAGGTTATTTCACTCTGCGTGTGTGTGTGTGTCTTCTCTGTTCGTGAGGACCAATTTGAGTTGCAAGCATTCTCACAAAGGACATTTTGAAGACTTGGTTTATAGGGTAAAAATGTGATTAAGGTAACGGTAAGGGTTGGGGTTGTAATGGTCAAGTTTACAGAAAGGGGCTAGGAAATTGACTGTGTCTGCAAGGGAGGCCTTCCACCCTCGCTGGTCTTTTTTATAATCTTCTTGTCCTTCCTTTTCAGCTTTTTATTTACATTTATTTGTTAGGGACCGTGTACAAATAAAATGAACCTCATACAAGAGATGTGTTGTACTAGATGTGATTTAGCTATCTAATTTCCATCTGCAGTCCCTGAGCAGGTAGACCCTGCCATCCTATATAAAAGGGTCATGAGTATCTTGTTTTAGGACGATGGGACCAGTAGTCATGATGTTCTTATTATTTGTTCATATGATTAGGTATTCTAGTTCTAGTTTTTTAGTCCCTATTTTCTTATATTTCTTCATTTCAGACATTTAATGCCTGTCTCAATCTTGAAAAATGGACTATGTTAAATAAACCAAACCAAACTTTTAGTGGCTTTGTTAAGCGGTTTAGTTTTCCCCCTCTTAATTATTTGCATTTTGATATGTTTGGGTCACACACAATAAATGTTTTCCTGTTATATCCTGACTCTGTTTGAATTGTGTGATTTACCTCCTGGTTAACACAAATCTTTTCTGGGTTGTAACAATGTCACTGAGGGTTTGTAGAAGTACAACCGTGTGTGTGTGTGTGTGTGTGTGTGTGTGTGTGTGTGTGTGTGTCTGAGAGAGAGAGAGAGAGAGAGAGATGCGTACCCATGCTGTCTGGCTCCATAGTGACAGTGTGTGAGATGTGAGGGAAGACGCTGATGGCATCTCGTCTGTTCTGGCGGTAGATGAAGCGGTTTCCCTGGAAGTAAAGGCTGTTGACGTCAGTCTCTGATCCCAGTCCTGACAGGTGCCACGTTACTTTATCCCCCTTACACATGGTCAGGCCTGGGAGGTTCCTATACACAAACCCATTGATGGCTAAAGAGAGAGCCACAGAAGTAAAACATACAGTGATTATCGTAAAAATGTTCTTTAGTGAGATCTTTAGTGAGTGATTGTGGGGAGACTATAATCCCATCTGAGCCTCCTACTGATATGTGTGTGAATGTGTGTTTTTCCTACACACCGTGCATCTTGTTGCTTTCCATAAAGCCCTCATCCTCCTTGTTAACAGTGGTGGGAGCAGTGGTGAAGCTTTTAATGTTGTCGTCCAGATACCAGCTCAGGTTCTCATCAAACACTGTGGCCATCAGGTGGAACTCTTTAACATAGTTTTTCTACACGAGGAGAAGAGAGACAAAAGAAGAGGAAAGGTGTCAAATCATCAATATATTTTGGCTTACAAACTAGTTATAGTACGTTTGTGCCATTCGGCCTCCAACAGCAGCACGGTTACATTTGACATGTTACATTTGAGTGATAAAATTAGATTTAGGACCACATATACTTCAAATATCCCATAAATCAGAACTGAAAAATACCATATCCAATGGGATATGACCTGATTTTTAATACGTAACCCCTCTTCATATTAGAAATTTGAGTCACAGGTTATTCAAGTTTCGCTCTCTTCTCACCTGTGCGCCTTTCTTCAGAGATCCAAGTCTACAGACAAGGAGCGGTCCAACCAGTCCAGAGTTGGTGTCTTTAACAGGGTCCACTCCAGAGTAGTACAGATAGGTCAGACAGTCAGCCTCCCCTTGTACTGGACCAGCATCTACTGGCACCGTCCACTCATAGGTGTGCACTGTCCCCGGTCTGACCAGAGCAGCTGGGGGAGGGGTCACCACTCCTGAATACATGCATTTATATAAAGAAAAAGTATTATTATAATAATAAGATTTCCGTTAACACATGCTAACTTACAGACTGGTACTGTAATTTAAATTTTAACTCACTTGGTTCCCTCTTTATCTCCCGCAGTTTCTTTGCTGTATGGGACTCTGAAGAGAAGAAGTGTAGGCGGGGAAAGATGGAGACATAAAAAAGGCAGAGGAAGCTTTTCGTGTGTAATCTAGTACACTGATAACAGTATGTGTGTATATGTGCATGTATTAACCTTCCAGTTCATTGTGATAGAGCGTCCCATCCTGTTCTACACTGTACTGAACACCATGTGGTTGTATACTGTAAGGCCGGCTGGCTTTGTTCTTAAACACCACATTGATAGTGTCCTTCTCTTCAGCTCGCAGCACAGGACCTGGAGACACGGATGGACACAAACAGACACACACAGAGTTGTTGATTTGTTGGAAATTTAGGACAACAGACCATTAGATGGCATTTTGTTGGGAGATGTCTTATCATGGTAACAAGATCCTGCTGACATATTTCACATTTGTGAATACTGATGAAAATAATTGTTAGTTGCAGTCCTAATAGCATTGTGTGGCTAGTTTAAACTTGGAAGGTGAGCAAGCCAATCTAACCTACTAGCTAATAGTTACATAAAATACCATAGATAAACTGCATTTTTCATTTAGGAACAACAGCATTTTGGCTGTACTAATATGACTTTATTTCTGCCTCCAGAGCATCGCTTGATTCTGGAAAAAGTCCCACCAACCCCAGCCCAGCCTGGATTACCCAGAATTCCAAGGTGTTGCTCCTCTGGAGTGCGTAGCATCTTTGTTGTGAAGGTGTTGTCAGTGTATTCCACATAGCGAACCTTCTTATAGCGGCTTCCAATACGGTTTCGACCTCTGGCTACAAACGTGTCTGCTTCACTACAAACACACACACACACACACACACACACACACACACAAGTACAAATATTAATGGAATAGGTCTCCTACAGAAACATCAAGACCAGCCAGGACCATTTCTGTGAAAATGTGTGTGTGTGTGTGTGTGTGTGTATACAGTAACCAACCCATCAGTAGGCGGCATAGGAGCATAGTCCCAGACTTCTTCTTCAGCAGCAATGAAGAACTGTCTGAGCTCGCCGTGTGGCCGAGGCTTATGGACGTTGGGGAAACACTTCTTGATCTCAAATATAGCCTGCATTCCAGCTGGACAAAACCACGAAACAAAAACTCTCAAACTAAATAAAATAAATACTAAACAAATTAAATAATTATCCAGTTTGGTGACAAAACATCTTGCTCAGATCAAACTCCATCATCTTTGTGAAATGATTGGCTTCATATTAAGAATGGAGGATGTGCTGCTCACCCATCAAATGGTCATTGACAGTGCACGTGAGCAGCCAGTGTCCGGGGTTGTCAGCCACCATTTCAGCTGTAGAGCTGGAGCCGGGGAAAAGACTGACCATGTCTGTGTGGTGGTTTTGAGTGGTCAGGATCTGGCCATGGAAATGGACTGAATGCATGTCCACCTGTTGTAAATAAATGACATTTAAAATGGGTTGTCTACTGTTCGTCTCTAACACCAAGACATGATGTAGGCTAATGTAAATTCAGTAAAATAGACTTTTGGTTTTGGACAAAATAACACATGTTCACAATTTAGTGTTTTCAACAAACTATCATCATAGGCAAGAAGTATTTGTAGAGGGACAGGAAGTGTTTATCATTGGTAAAAGAGATTGCGACAGACTTTCAGGTACAAAATTAGAAAACTAATTTGTGTCCTTTATAGCGTTTTGAATATGTAAAAAGCACTTAATTTGAACAACAGCAACTGTGATACCTGTATCTGAAGGGACTTGATGGTCTAGTTAGAATACTTTAGCATAATGTCAGTATCTCAGACTGACAAAGCTTTCCAAATACTCTTAGCCTCTTCTAAATGTACTTAAAAAGACAAAACAGATGATAATAATAATAATAATAATAATAATAATGCAAAATTACTAAGGATTAAAGGGTTGGATGTATATTTTGAATTTTGATTAGTTAAACTCTTGAAAGATGTTGCACTACGGTTTCAATGAGCATGATGTTCGGAAAAGCTAGACTTTTTCTAAAATATAAGAAACATTACAAAAACAATTTTAAAGTACCGTAAGATATTCTGGTAAGTAATAATAATAATAATGATAATAATACAAGAGTTACCTCATTGCCTAAGCCAATCATATGCCAGTGGATCTTGTTGCCTTGGCACATGCTCAGTCCAGGCAGGTTGCCATACACAAAACCGTTTATACCTGCAATCCACACTCAGAGTTAGAGGTGTTTGTATGTGTATGTGTACAGGTATGTGTACGTGGAGGTGGATTCTCCTCCTCACCATGCATTTTGTTGCTCTCAATGAAATCTTCGTCCTCCTTCAGGCCTCTGGCGGGATTCGTAATGTACGTCCTGATGTTGTCGTCCAGGTACCAGCTGAAGTTCTCATCTGACACCATGAACAGCAGCGCGTACAGATAGTCTGTTGAACTGTCTCCATGTAAGTCCAGCGTTCCTACAGAGGAGAGGACATTTTAGAATAATGTGCATTGATGTACCAAAAGGTAAACCCACTTAAAGGCCCTGAAAACTTATTTCCTCAATGAACTTCTTACTGCCATTGATAGGATTGTACATGAACAGACCTTCTGCCAAAGTTGGAACAGCTCTGGTTATAGAGATTTCTGTTTTTCGGCGGGGGGGGTTCTCTGTGCTCTTCTCGCTGGTTTGAAGTGGGCGGGGCTCAGTTAGGACAAGGTGATGTCACATACTTTCATGCACCAATCAGGATTTAGTAACTGGCAACAGTTGGGTTGTTTGGTCACTGTCAATCAAATCTGATCAAACCACACCCGCACAGTCCTGATAAAACAGATTAGCTGAGTTTATGAGCATTAAACTCTTGATAAATAATTCCTAAATATATAGTTTTTTTTGATCGTTGCTTATTTAGTCATTAATTATATGAAATTTGCAATAAATATATCGCGTAAGATGCCAACTAGTATGGCCTTTTAATGGAACAAGACAATAATGTTATAATTTTTGTTGATATTGCTTCTTGTTTACCCTATTAACATTTATTACTCACTGTGGGAGTGCACATCAAAAAAGATTTGCAGTCACTGTGCTCAGAGTTTAGTCAGGGACACTGGCCAGTGAAACATGGTGAAAACCGACTACTAATAAAACTATTAAAAAATATGGCTAAATTCAGGTGAAATCTGTGAGATCGGCTGTGGAAGAAACATTCAGATCCTTTACTTAAGTAAAATTGGCAATACCAGTAACGGTAGAGAAGTATTATCAGCAAAATGTACTTTAAGTATTGAAAGTAAAACTACTCATTACGCAGCAGAATGCCATCTATCAGTGTTAGTATTGCATGTTATATTAATTATTATTATTGATGCATTAACATGTACGCAGCATTTTAATGTCAAGGTGCCGCTAATTTTAACTTCTTTTGGGTAGTTTAATATATAACAATGCATCATATTCTAAAGGACGATCACGTGTTTTTGAATGTAAAATGTTCATCTATAAAGTAACTATTACTGTTATATAGCCTACATTTTGTGGAGTAAAAAGTGCGATATTTCCCTCTGAAATGTAGTGGAGTATAAGTATATAGTAGCAGAAAATGGAAATTAAAGTAAAGTACCTCAAAATTGTACTTAAGCAGAGTACTTGAGTAAATGTAATTAGTTCCACTACTGGACATTATAAGGTTAAAAAGGTTTCAGTACCTCTCTTACAGATGATGAGGGGTCCTATCAGTCCTGTGTTGATATCTTTTGGTGGGCTGACATGGGAGTGGTAGAATCTGGCCATGCAGTTGCCGTCGTCTGATGTTGGGCTGTGGCTCTCTGGGAGGGTCCACTCATATGTCACTGTTGTACCAGGAGCCACTGAGTCGTCACGCTTCAACTCTGGACCAGTACCATCTGGGTATAGGGCTCCTGAAGAGACAGATACAAACGCAAAGTCACACATCTATCAGTCTGTTAAGTCTCCACTGATTCGTGCAACAATTCATCGATTCCTCACCCTCATTGCCCTTGCTGTAGTTCAGTCCGTGTGGGTGGATGCTGTAAGGTCTGGATGCCGCGTTCCTCAGGTGGACGATCAGTGTGTCGCCCTGCTCGGCCATCAACAGGGGTCCCAGGTAGCCCAGCCAGTCCGCCTTCGTCACCTCTGTCCTGTAGGTGGCGTCGCTGTACTGCTTATACACAGCCTTCTTGTAGGTGGAGCCGATACGCTGGGGGCCTCTCTTTAAAAAGACAGAGGCTTCTCTACAGAGAGATCCAGGCAGAGAGAAAGAATTAGGTGTGTGTGTGTCTGTGTACCTATTGTGGATTAATTCAGTTTACTTCAGTTTTATTTATTTAACGCCAAATCATTATATGTGCCAGTAAGCTATGTACAGTGTGACAGTGAGTCAGCATGCATGTATCTTTTTTGTGGCCGACATTTTGACTTGTCATAAGCTAATACTGCATATCAGGAAAAGTACAGATGAAACAAATTTCGTTAGCAATGGCTCATTCTGCATGTATGTGCTGTATGTATGTGAATAATAGAAATGTGCCTTATACATTGATGATTGTGCAAAAACATAAATATTCATCTAGATTCGTGTGTGTTTTTTGCATGTTTCAAATAATGTCAGTTTATACAGAAGTATTTCATTGAATGACTTATTTGTACATTTAAAATTAAGTAATTGATTAATCAGGTAAATGTAAAAATGTAAAAGGCATTTTGTGATATTGAATTTTTGTGTTCCTTGATATGTTGAAAAATGAAGCTACATAAACCATTTGAAAACCCATTGGATTCGCTGAAAAATGCATTGTCACAGCTAAAAATAAGGCTATTTTTCATGTCATTAAAGGTTGACGTCTTGGAGATGCATGATTTTCATATGAGAGTGATGATTGTGGTCCTGAAATTGAGGGGTAAACTGTTAAGCAGTCTGGGGAAGAAAGTGAAAAAGCTCAAACATCCATGATATGGAGAGCAGTAATTGGTCAGTATGTCTGAGTCTGGAGGTGGAGTGGCTACTGAAGTTAAGGTGGAGGTTGAGGTAATTTGAAGATTATAATATGTTGCCAATCCATGCACTGCTTTAACATTTTATCTGAAAATGTAGAACTGTTTACATGTAAAGGGAGGCCAATACAGGAGAGATATGGTCTCTATTTTGAACCAGCTCCAGGAGGGTCAACGCTGACTGACTGACTCCAACATAATCAACTCCAACATCATCATGGCAATGTACTTACTCATCCTCCTGCAGTGTGCGGTTCTGAATGATGTTCATCCCACTTGGGGCGTAGTTCCAAGACACATCCTCTATCCTGAGGAAGTACTCTCTCCTCATCCCAGACACAGACACTGCTGCACAACACAACAGCAACACACTCCTTAACCCCAACAGATGCATTTTGAAGATATAGCGCTGGCACTTCACCAACTCCAAGTCCACAGTAAAACTGCCAAGAAGGAAGATGAGTCTGTATTTCTGGTCAGTGATCCAGCGGATGATAATGATGAAGACAAATAGTGCAGACAACTGACAGCTGTTTAGCAGTCAAACTGTCTGAGAGAATTTAGACCCTCTGTTTGTCTTTATACTCCCTCAGCTGACTGATAGCTGGAAGCCGCCAAGCAGGGCAGAGGGGTCACTGACCTACAGACAGCGTTTGAGCCAACCTATGTATTTGATCAAAAGTTTAGACTTGCATAAGAACAGAAAATGTTTTAGTCTGCGTCATCCACATTTGATTGTCCAAACATGAAGAGATCAGATTTAAGTTACATTTACGTACATCAGACTTTGTGTAGTTTCCTGTAGAACAGTCAATTTTTTTTTCTGTGCTTGTGGAAATGCAGCCAATGCATGCAGCAGTGTAGTCATGTTTATCCAATGAAGGAAAAAGACTTTTGATCCAGTCAATACTGCTGTCCAAAGTTGAAAAAGACACCCTGAATCCAGTGCACTGCGGACTGCTGAGTTAGTTGCTTAAATTGGCATATTTCACTGTGTTGACCTAATCCATTAAATCAGTCCGACAAGATAAGAAGTTTAATTACTTTAATATCTCATTTGAATTACTTCCATCTCCATCTAAAGTCAATTAAGACCAATTATTCTACTTTCAAGACTGGTTTATCATTGTTTATAAGGCTTTTAAAGCAATGCCCCATGGACAGAAAAGGAAATATTCTGCCCACAGCCACACTGAGATAGGGACCTGGAAGATTTATTCTCGTTTGCTGAAAAATGACTTGTTATGGGCTTGGCTCTCAGGGTCAGAGGCCACATTTACTCAGTTTGGGTCCTGTTATGGATCAATAACAAGCAACTCTGGAAACTCCTGGACAGAAACTTTAGTCCGGGAGCTGATTACAACACACTGAGCAGGCTGCATGCCTACACGCACATACACACACAAACCAGCATTTGGTGGGTACACATAAGCTAATATTGTGTTGTGTCAGTTACGCTCCTCTGTAAGCCAAAAAGCCAAAAGCAATAAGAAGTAAAAAGCGGATGCTAGGTAAGTTGATGGAAACATTTCATTTACAGTAACAGTTTGGAGGAGATGCAGGAGGGAAGTCGAACACGAACACACACACATGCACACACATACACACATCTACTGTATCTCTGTTTACCACTGACATCTTTGGGGATTTCACTTTGGGAAGTATAATTGCTGAATGTCCTGACTATGAATTTGAACCTGTTTTTGGGTGGACAAAGATCTCACTGGATACTCAAAGTGGAAATAGTTGTTTTTTTATTCAAGGCAGCACAAACAAACATACATTATAAAAATATGTCACTAAAATATATATAAAATGTCTGTTAACACTGATCTAGCATCCGGAAGACGCAACAAAAACAATTCACAAGAAAATGCTCTGAAAATGAAAACAAATGTACAAACACAAACACACACACACACACAAACATCTGCTCGTAATCCTTAAGTGATCCAACACAGAGTATAAACCACAAGAATAAAACTGGACAGAAAGGACACTTCCTGGTGCATCAAGATAATCATGTCAGCCGAGATGCTGATGGAAAAACTAAAATAATGGAAATGTGCATCACTTCTTGCAAGGACACCATCAACACAAGAGCTTATGTCATTTCCAACATTATTAAACAATATGTGGCTGCTATCTTAAGTATACCAGTATAATGACATTGATTTGAATTGTAGTATCATCTGTTTATGCAATAAAAACGGTAGTTTAGTTGCTGGGTTTACGTAGGTATACAAAGTATACAGTCAGTAATGATAACAAAGAAAGTAAGCAACCTTGACATTAAGAATACAGATGGGTGAACAGTTGTCACTCGAGTCTAAAAACACAGTTCTTTATTTTCTTCTTCAAAAAAACAAATAGGGCACCTTTTCTGTTTTGTATGTTTCACAAACTGTTGTTTTGTTATCATTATTATCATTATTATTTTATCAAGGATGCTCTTTGTCTTTACTATTTGTACATGTTGGTATGCTTAGTCTCCTTTCACCAGGTACAAAGTAAATTGCATCCTTTTTCCTATGGAGTATTCCCCACACACACACACATCTACATTACTATCAACTTAATGACCTGAAATGTCACCAATGATCATCAGTGACTGCATAGTGATGTTTGCCACTTTAACAGTGCAAATTAAAAAGCTTGAAAATATAGTGGTAGCCACATCAGTAGTTACACTTATGTGGCTGTTAGGTGTGTCCATGATACTGCAGGTGTACGTGTGTCTAAGTAGAAAGGTTGTGTTGTACTCACACGCACACACACACACGGTGCTGGGCAACGAGGCTGTGTGTGCAGACTTCCCCGTATGCATGTGTCCATTTAATGTCCTGTATGTGTACATACATGTTCAGTGTGTGAATTATCATGTGTACTACTGTCTCTGCTGGTGAGTCTACATACATCTAAGCATTGAGGCTATACTCCTGCTTATAGCAACAGGGCCGGCAGACGGCATTGACTAAACCGCTTCCCAGCTGTAAGAGGCAGATGATGAACTCCAGCACAGCCAGGCCCAGTAACACACACAGCAGAGTCACGTTCCACTCTACGATATGAACCGGCTGAAGACACCGTGACCAAGTCTCTTGTTGTAAGAGATACCTGGAACAGAGAGAGAGAGAGAGAGAAAGAGAGAGAGAGATCGATCAGCAGCGAATCAATCACAGACAGTGTGAGTGAGGTGTAGCTGATACAAAAATGTTGGTAGAAATGCAGTTTTATATAATTGCTGATTTAATCACTGTGGGTTTGGGACTGTTGGTTGGACAAAACAAGCAATTTCAATATGTCACATGGGGGCTCTGGGAAATTGTGATGAAGATTTTTCACTATTTTATAGGATTATATGGACTAAATGCTTAATAAATTGATATTAAAAATATATATATATATATATATAATTGTTTGACAATGAAAATGATCATTAATTGCAGCCCAAATTGATACTGTATGCACACATTCCCCCATGCCACCACATACACAGTACAGTGTCTCCCTACCTGCCCCCCTGGTCTGCAAAGGGATATGACCATCCAAAAGAGGTGAAGCACTGGGGACCCTGCATCAAGGCGAACCCTGATATGACGAAACAGTAGCCAGACCCCACCAGGCCAACCACAGCTGCCAACACTGACCCGCACATCTGGAGAGCAACGCAGACACACAAATTGATTTTAAAGAAGAACGTGCACATGTTTGGATGCCTTAGTGAATGTGTGAATGACTGTCTGTCTGTACAAATGTCATAGATAAGTTACAGAGGCAACTGCCACACACACACACACACACACACACACACACAACTGCAGCTGTGCATGTGGCTTGAGTGGTGTGAGCCAAGCTTACTTTGTTGAGTGTTAACTAACAATGCGACCCTTGTTGAATTGCCATAGCTGGATTAGCATTAGCATTCCACCTCATAAGGACACAGTGTTAGCTGGCTTAATGACAACTGTACAGTATTATTGTGAGAAAAAAACTTATTAAGAGTTACAAGGGGTGGAAGACTGTTTTGGGCCAAAAAGTCTTACATTTTGATTTAAGAAAAAGGAAAACAATTCATTAATAATTGTCTGTGTGTAGCAAACAGAAATATATTACCATAAAAATAAGTCTTGGCTATATGTTTAGAGAGCAACTGGAATTGTTTGATGAGACACATCAGATAGCATTGTACTAATCCAGCATAAACACAGTATGGGACTTCTCTACCATAGCATTAGCTTAGCATTAATGTCGTCACTCCTGGATCTTAGCCGGACTGTAAAATCAGTGTTTGGTGCAGAGCACTTAGCTTAGCACAGTGTACCTCCTGTAGACTTGGAGTATTATTGATAGTCTGATAAGTCCCTTACCATTAAACTCTCATTCCAGCAGCAGCTACATTTCCCCAGAGTGATGAAGACCACAGCTGGAACCAGCATCTGGAAACACAGAAAAGAATAGTGTTCAGTTTCTAAACAACAGCGTTATTTATTTATTTATTTTCATTTTTAGTGTTTTAAGGAAATGATACACATTGAAACATTTAAGATGAGATAATGGCAATAGTTAATATAGATGCTAACGCGACGTTGCATTTACTGCAAGGAAAGACTATTGATCCTGCTTTTCTTTGCTGGCAGTTACTAGGAGCATTTCATATCAATGCTTCCACAGTAATTCCCCACTTAATATAAGTAAACAAGTGACACTAGCAACATGAGGCTGTAATGCTCATTAAACACTAGATTAAAACAGAAAAACAACTTTGCTATTAAATTTACCACTAGAAGAGCACAAAATGTAAAGTTTGGCCTGAGGATGTTGCCAGTGTAATGGCCATGTTGTTATCTAAACCAGATGGGGGCCATTATAGGACATTTATACTCAGTCAGGTTCAGCTTTACATTGACAGATTTGGCTCAACTTTCAGCAGTCTAAGAAGTACCTTATCAGCAGTACTTACTAGCTAGCCTAACTGTGCTCTGAACAGAATGCTAGCACATGTATGTAGCATGTCAAATGACATGGAGGAGGGTAAATATAGTGTACTATACAGTAAACAGGGAGTGTTTCTGGACACAGCCTTAGACTGTTAGCATGGCTATGTTAGCATTAACATAGAAATGAGATTTAAAGGTATCCTGAACTTAAGTGTTGCATATGTGAAACATTTGACCTGTTGTTGGTGCTACATAAAAGGTTCGAGAAGTCATTAGGATTCATCCTTTTGGTCCAAAATTAACCAACTGTTAGATGGACGGACCAACTCTCTGGCTAAAAACACTGTCATACTGAGACGTGCTATAATTGACTATAGCTATGTAGCCACTAAGTCAGGACATGGCATGCAGGTTAAACGTGATTTATGATGGATATTTCTAACACTATGTCCTGACAATACAAGTGGTCAATCAAGAGCATTGGCCACATAAACTGTGCAGTCTGTACTGTATACCAACAGCTTAAGTACAGTGTAGTTGTGTGGAGGGCCTTACTGCAAGAAAACTGCAGGAGAAAGAAGGAAACAATGGCAATCCTTTCTGTTTGTTTCAATGTTCTACTCTTTTACTATTCCTCCCTCCCTTTTTCCTCTCCTCCTCTTTCCTGTGCTGTTGTCTCTCCCAGCTGTCAAAGACTTTAAATCACATCCTAACAGAGGGAGGGAAGTTCCCAAGGTTTTACACACACACACAAAGATCATAGGCATCGTTACATACACATCCTGGATGTCCTCCTAAAGCGCTATCCTTCAGCAGAGGCAGAGAGAGAGACTGACAACACAGAGGGAAGTGCACAGCAAGAAAGGAAAGGAGGGAGGAAGAGCAAGGGAGAGGAAGGGTGGGAGCTAAAGATAGATTTCTCTCAGAGGGGTTCAGTTTGCTCTTTGACTCTTTAGCCATTTCCACAAAGAAAAAAAAGCCCAAAAAGGAAAAAAATAAGGACAGCAAGGCAAAAGTAATCTCAGACAAAGAAAAAAACCCATACATTTATATAAATTCATGTATGAAATTCTCCAGAATTGGCACAGTCCCAGGTAGCTCCCTGTGCTTGCAGAAAGGCTCTTTCTCCTAATATCAGATGTAACAAGAACATGTACAGATGAACCCAAACACAGATCAACTACTGTGTATTCCTAAAATAATAAGTAAGGCCTTTATTTACCTAACTGAAGTAAGATCCAGGCTATTATTTGAGACAGGCTGTTACTAGAGGCCTCTATTTCTAAATTCCCCTGAATTCTTCTTCCAAAGATAAGTTCACATTAAGAACCTTCACTTTTATTGTGAGAAATCTGCAGGAAGTGTAATTTATAGTATGTGAAAGGAATATTTTAAGGTTCAGACTTCTCTCTCTCATAAGGACTTAATAATTCCTCTAATCATTGTTCTGCATCCTCTTCCGGTTTTGAAATGCTCGGCCTCCCATTTCTGTGCTGATTCATCACCTCTATAAATAAAGTTTTCTAACAATGAGACAATGTGACACCAAAATGTTCAAAACCTGTTGTACTTTTTACTTGTTTTGACAGCTTTACTCTAAAGTTCTGCAGAAATGAACGATTAAATTGCCCATTTTCTCTATGATAATGTCAAATATGAGCAGCTGAAAAATTTAAATAGTCAAAAACACACTATTAGACCTACTGGTATAATGGAAAAGGACACATGCTTGGTCATGTATATAATATACTTTTTCATGTACCATTTTCTTTGCAGAGGCTGTTTTTATGTAAAATACAGTATCTATTTCACTTACGTGCTAAAATGATCTGAGCTATTTTTCTCTCTCACCTGCACAGTCTACAAACAAAGTACAACAAAATCTAAATATTTTAGAGAGTGAAGCTTTGTGTATCCAACACAAGTGCTCCGCTGGTCAACAAGGTTAATCTTGTCTGGGAAAATACAATCTCTGCTCTGTTCCTCCTTAAATCCAAACTAAAAGAACAGCTCCTTTCTGCTCAGCCGGAGCATAAACCCATCAGATCAGCAGCATGTAGAGCAGACGGATTAACTGTGAATTCACACAACACTCCATTGTTCTCAATGAACAACTGCAAACACACTCAGACTGAATGGTGCTGAAGGGGAAACAAGTGACTTTTAATAGACTTTTAAATGACTTATTGGTCTTTTTCTGAGTCAAAAACGATTCCTGCGTACAGATAACTACAACTAAACAAATCAATACATTGAAATGGACAAGAAGAGAAAGTTGAAAGCATAAATGAGTTTGACTCAGCATCTGCCATATATAATAAACACAAACTGAGGAAAAAAAGGATTCAGCCTACATAATAGCACACCCTGTATCTTTATGTACCAGCATCTGTCTCTACTACCACTGAATAAGGGAGAAAGGGAGGTGATACTCGTTTTCAGTGAATGTGGCTCGATCATAATGCTTGTTCCACATGGCTCAAATGCTGTCAAAGAAACTCATTCATTTTGGTTTAAATGAGACCTTTTTTTTTTTTCTTTTTTTTTTACATACAGTGGCCAAAACACGTTTCTCACTTTGGTTCCAGATGAAAAGTGAATTTCTCTCTGCGCTCCAACTAATAGTGATTAGTTCCACCACGTGGTACCATTGACCTCATCCACATTGTTTTAGCCTTCTCTGCCAGGCAAAATAATCCAATCAGATCATTTATTATTTTTTATTTAGAAAGATGCTGCTACGTTCCCCCGATACCAAAAATTCCCACTCATAACAATCTTAACTTCTCTTCAGTCATTATGGTGAATGATGAGTTTTGTCATAATCAAAAGTCAAAGGTTTAATACTTAATATAGATGATATATTATATGACCATAAATCAGGGTTTTGTCTTAAATCTTGTCTCACACTCACTTTTTTGATTATTGATTGGAATAAAAAACAGTTTTTTTAAAGTTTTTTTTAACACATTTTAAACTTCAAGCAAAACTATAAAAGTAACTTAGGACTGTATAAAGTTAACAAAAAGTTATCCCATGATACTAAAGTACCCTTTGTTTGGTCCAAGTGTAGCCAAAACATTGATGATCAAATAAAATAATTAACCCTTAGTGTGTGGTTGCCCTTTCTTCAAAATATGTCTATTTGCCGCCACCTCCAGAAATCTGATGATCTGACCAAAGCTGAAAAAATTGGGATCATCATTTCGACCTTAAAACCTTCAATTTAACCCTAGAAATATAACACATAACTAACCTGAGTGCTTCATCATCTAATTAGAACATAAGCACAGTTTTTTACTCACCAGCAGTCCCCCTCCTCCCAGTCCACCAAAGTACCAGATGTAAGTGGCAAGGCGGTCCTGCTGGATATAGGTGATTTCTCCCATGGGAAACAGCAGCAGCAGGTTGGCAATGATACAGCAGAGGGCCAGAGGCAACAGGGCCAGGCCCAGAGACCTGGCAAAACCCACCGAACAACACATCGCTCACCCAAAAACACACTTTACAACCGCAGGGAGGAGAGGAGAGAACTGGAATGGGCCGAGGAGGGCAGAGAAGGAGAGAAAGAAGGGAGGGAAGGGTCAGAGCAGCTGGGGAGCCAGGAAACAAAAACATGTGACGAGAGCCTGCTCTGTGTGTGTGTGTGTGTGTGTGTGTGTGCGTGTGTTAGTGTGTAAGTGAACAGATTCTCCTCCCTTACAGAGGAAGTTCTGCCATGACACAACATGTGCCAGGAAACACACTCACAGGAAGGGGGCTGACCAATGGCTGCACAAAGCTCAGCCAGAAATATGAAAAATCCCACAAGAGAGTGTGTGTGTGTGTGTGTGTGTTTCCCACAGCCTCTTTTGAAAGCGGGCCTCACAAAGCACTCTAAAGAATTATTATTTTTTCGATTTGGCTGTGGCTCAGGAGGTAAAGCGGGTCGTCCATTAATCCCAGGGCTGACAGTTTGATCCCTGGCTCCTCCTGTCCACATGTTTATGTGCACCCTGAAACCTGAGGTTGCTCCCGATGGAGGTCGGCACCTTGCATGGCAGCTCCGTCGCCGTGTGTGTGAATGAGACCAATCTGTAAAAGCGCTTTTGGAACCGTGAAAAAGTGCTATATAAGTGAAGTCCATTTACCATTTACCATTTACAATGATATAAAAGATGACAACAGAATAACATTTCCACATTTGCAAATCTTTGGCATGTTTCTCTTGATAGATGACTTCAATGATTGATCAGTTATCAAAATGGTAAATTTTCTGGTGATTAACTAATGTACCGATTGTTTCAATACGAATCTGTACTATACCTACAGTAGTGTGTCACAGTATAATTTCATTTACTAGATAAAGAAAAGGAACAAGAAGCCCAGCACATTTCTCAATTTGCAGTTGTTGGTCCTATCAAGACGTTATAGTGTGCAAGAACCAGGAGTAGAAGAAGTATTCATCTTCTTCACTATTAAAAGTAAATAAAAAATTAGTTTTATTATAAGTGATAGTCCTGAATTGAAAATGTTTCTTATAAGAAGTCTAAGCAACAAATGCACTTTCAGTATCAGATGTACTCCTTATGCAGAAAAAATGGCACAAAATTTTCAGTGTTAAAGCACTGGACAGTTATTAATGATGCAGTGGAGGTGGAGCTAATTTTAGTAGTCAAATCTATCACAAAGCATTAATTTATAAACTGATCATATATTTTGTATGTTAAATCTAAAAGCTGTGTATAGTAACCAAATAGCTTGTTATTACCCTTAGTTACCCTCTAAACTGTAGTAAAGTGTAAGTATAAAGTAGCATAAAATGGAAATACTCCATTTGTGATGTAAACTGGAACTGGCCACTAACGACCTGCTCTAGAAAACTGTTTCAACCACTGTTAATTAAGGCGGATTATGTAAAACAGAGTGTGTTTGGGTGACAGAACACATGGCTCTTTATAGGAGTAAACGGTTGGTGTCAGGTGGGGTTTGGAGCTGTAAGGAGATCAAGACAAATCTCTTGATTTAGAAACATGATGTTGGACTTTGTTTCATTGTTGAAGTAGAATCATGTTTGAGCTCTCCTGCTCTAGTAACCACTAGCAAGTGGTTCACAAGCTGTTTACCAACTAACTCACATTTTCAACATCCCTTTTCACACAAGCCAAGTATATATTGTGACATAATTTATCCTGTCTGTCTGTTTGTCTCTGTATTTATCCTGTCTGTGTGGCACATTGAGGGGCAGCAGGGTGTTTCCCGACAGCTATAAATTCAAGAAAAGATAAAGCTCATACACAACAGCAAAACAGTAAAACAGCGACTTCATCCAGCCTGCATGAAAACATGCAATGCAATAGATGCATGTACCACATCATGATCATACTTTTCCAGTGGAAAAGACCATGTAGTCATCAAAATCAAAACACTTTGGGAGTTGGAATGCTCTGCTAATTTCATGGTAATCTGCATAACATATTGTGAGATATCTTTTGAGCACAGTTGACATTTTGGTTTGGAGGTGCCAGACCAAAGCTCATGGAGTGTCCGAAATAGGTTTGTCCTCTGGGCTACATGAATGTGCTCAGTAAATTTAACGTCAGTGTGCCCATTAGACTCTAATTTTTGATGGTGGTGTGAGAGAAAATGTCCAAAATGAGGATATAAGGATTCACCCTCTGGGGACTGGGAATATACATAGCAAATGGTAATAGAATCCAACCACAAGTTGTTCATATGTTTTGTACAAAGTCTTACATTACAGTAGTGCAACATAAAATGTTTAGGAATGATTGTTTGGTGACCCTGAATATCCCTACATACAAGTCTTTTTGATGACTGATCAACATCTCATTAGGCCCTGCTGTTGACAAAGTAAAAACCCAATTTCTAAACACATTATATTGAACTATTATAGTACACTAACACCAATGATTAGAGCAGAGGTTCAAAAACCAGTGCTCATGCATATCTTGTCCAGGTGCTGAATCCAAAAAACTGAATTATAATTTCCAAATGTCTCCGAATAGTATTAACCACTCCTGTTAAAATATTGTACTTATCTTCATGTAATGAAGAAGATATTTTGAGGCCAAAAATCAGCTCTTCATCAGGTACAGAGAAATCAGTAGAGGATTATGAGCCCATGAACAGAGAACCTTGAGAACTAAGCATCACTAGAAAATAAATTACATTTATTTGTCATTTGTAAAAATGTACAAAATAGATCCAGCATATTTCATAGATCATTTAAAATAAAGCCTGTTAAATCAGTTCATTTCCAGTAACAGCAGAAAATATACTTCACTTTAAAGTGTAGGAAAAATAACGCATAAGGAATTTGAATGGAGATATAACACTGATTGACTTGATTCACATCACATTATAATATAAAATCAATTTGTTTTGTAAAATGTCACCCAGAGTAAAGATGCAACTATCATCTATTGAGGATGCATGGTTATATATATGTAATGATATTGTTCAGATGAGCAGCAGCTAATTAAAGAGACTGAACCAGATGATTATCTCAACCAAAAGACAGAGTTGGGGAAGGACATCTTTGTTATGTAATGTAATGTTACACAAAGATTTGTTTGCCTATCTCGTATGCTACATTTAAGAGCAAAAAGTGCACTAGCTTATAAATGTATCTTAAAATCAAGAGGATGTGGAGGGACATAAGGACTGTAGTGCCAATGATTCTATCACTAACTCTGAAATATGGTGTAAAGTTTCAATTCAAACTGTTAGGAGACATTTTAACATTTGGCATTTTGACTGATGTTAGTGCATGTCACAGATTACATACAGTGAATGTGTGAACTGTAAACATACAACAGGAACATCAAATGAACACTGATATAAGAACATGATGAAAAAAGACACTTAATTAAGGTGCAACGTGTTATGCTATGAAGCTGTGCTACGACTGTGTTATAAACTTGAGATCTTGTCAGGTTTTTACCTGGTAATAAAATCAATTTGCTAATTAATGAAGCCAAAGGAAAACGTTCAATGTTTACTGTGAATTATGTCACAGCCAAATATTTATAGTACTTCTGCTCTACATCCCAAATGTACGAATTTGCCATCAGAAATTTTTGTGATCAATTTATCTGAACACCTACAGGGAAGAGGCAAGGAGGTCACGTATGTCTAGTATCCCTGAGCACATCCATCTGCTCTGGGGTCTGATCCTGCCCACAGTACCCTGGATGGATGATCAGCTTGATTGACAGATGGGTTCCACCAATCCCCGACTGTGATGATCTGTCCCCGCCCAAACTCAGACCTCTTGTGGCCTGTGTGTTTGAATGAAAAGACACAATTAATTTGATCTATCTGTCACTATTATGCACCGTAAAACAAAAAGATGAAGGTGGCAGTTAGGCAGTGAGAAAGATACACAAAGTGATGAGCAATTACTTTAATACGTTTAGTTCCTTAAATTTGATTTGTTTGTTAATGAATGAATGATGTTAAAACCAGGAGTGTCATAACTTAGATCCCACGTGAGACCATAAGTCTTTAGTCCACACACAGGCTAGAAATTTGCATAAAGGCTCACAATGGCTTCACTGGTTAGTTTGAAAAATAAAAGCTAGTAAAACACAAATAGATTAGGGCAGTTAGGAAAAGCCAGAGAGCAAGCTAATTCACCCAGAATGCTGCCAGGGTAGGGAAGAGGAACTAATAAAAACATCCTGTTTGCAAGAGGAAGCAACATTGTTTATGGGAACTATATGGTCTAATACTACTGATTTGTTTCGGGCAATGTCTCATTTGTTTATAGCCTTTACTACACATCAATATAACCATTAATGTAACACATTAACGTTTGAGTAGGCTACATGTTAGGTTAAGTTAATCCTCTTCGTCCCGGGGAGAACAATCTTCTTCTGCAACTGGAGTCTGTCTTTGGCCACACCTTTTTTACCCACTGTTCATTTGTGTTTTATGCCACTGCATTCGGTAATTGTGTGAATAAAAATAGGCACCTGTGATTGGCCAGGTGACTTTGTGGCCCCGTCTTCTCAGCTCCTCGGCCACCTCCTGGTCGACCCCCTCCTCCAGATTAACCGACCACTGATTAGCTAGACACACAGAATATTTAATCAGAATATGATTTTGATTAAAAAAGTGCTTTACATAAACATACACATAAGGTTGACACATACACTGTCTTCTTTCACAAAATTCCCATAATTCTCATCTCCTATACAAATTAAGTTGCAGTTTACGATGTCACCTAACAGTAGAGAGAGTTCATCTGACCAACGCTTTACTACATGATGAGAGGTACAGATACATCTTTTATGGCTAATAAAAAATGAACTTTGGTTTTCAATTACAGCCACCTAAATAATAATTAAATAAAGCTATTGTAAGTGAAGAAATCATGTTGATACTAACACAATGCTTTCTGTATGTGATAATACAGAATCTGTGTGTGTGTGTGTGTGTGTGTGTGTGTGTGTGTGTTGGGGGGAGGGGCATACTTTTCTGGTCATACTGTACATAGACTCTTGGTGCGTCCAGAGCTTGTTGAGGATTCATCCCAAACTCCAACATGTTCAACAAAACCTAAACACAAAAGCAACATCAGCTGTTAACTCATTAACACATTACACTCATAAGACTGAACCATAATTAAAGCGGGGTATGTAAACGAAGTCCCCCGAATACACAAAAATGAGTGTTTCCAATTCCGATTTATCCTATGCCTGATCCAGTCTGACTATAAAATAACCAATAGAAACGTATATTTATAGACGGACAAATCAAAAGTTAATGTTCAAAAACAAAACTGAGATAAAATACATAAAAACAGCATTAGGGGCATATCTTACATACTTTACCTCAAAGTTAATTTTCTGCACTTCACACTCCACCTCAGTATATTCTTAAACATTACAGCGTACCTGGACGTGGCCTTGCGGTTGCATAAAACCCCCCATCACCCCCAGTGCAGCGAGGAGTCGTGGTTTTTGTGATTTGCTTGTGGAGTCAGTGAGAAGTGCAGGTATTATGGTGTGATATGGCCGCTTGCCCCCAGCAACACAGTTATCGTGGTTACGATGCAGAGAAAAGTTGGCACCACGATTCTGTGAGAGGGAAAAAGAGATTTCATTCAACAACTTTTTCAATCTCCTCATTTAGTTCTATGTTGTTGGGGGTTTTTTTTTGTTTTAGTGTGTTTCTTGAAAGTAGTCTGGTAATTCTACTTTCACAGTTGATAAGTTCTGTGGAAATGAAGTTCATTGCATTACCACACAGCATTATGTCTTCATAGGTCCATGGTATTCAAAAATGTTTCCAGGTTAGCACCACACCACACATATTTACATAGACACACACAAAGCACACACACACACTATACATTTCTGCTCTTGTAAAGTAACGTAACCATACAAAACAGGATCATAAAATATGAAAATCTGCAACCTCTTCATTCATGCCTGATGTTGTTCTTTTCATCATGTTCTTTTTTGTCTTGGCTTCACCCAACATTTGTCGTCACATATTCCCACACACTTTCGCTGCTCATCTAGTAAACACCACTTCAGTGTCACACTGGGGTTTAATTCTTATTCACCAAATCCACTGATGTTGCCACCTACTCCCTGATAACAGTCTACAGTTTTACATTCTCATCGCTACCTCACATGCAAACAAACACACACTCATTCCCTCTCTCTGACCCCTCAGACCTGTAGTGAGAATCCACAATCCTTGGGGACCAGCCCACTTCCAAAGCCCATATAGGTGCTGTTGACAAATGAGCAGGCGTTGCCCTGACTGTCAATCACACAGAAATAGACTGTGTCACTTCCCGTCATCAGGCCAGGCTCCACTTCTTCCATGGCCCTACAGACACACACACACAACAATTAAAAACATACATTATTGATGTTTTTACTTTGTGGTTATTAAAAATATTTGGAAAATCAGACAAAATGGAGGCCCAACTAGACTGAGGAGAATAAACTTGTGTTGGTCAAAACAACACATACAGGGTTTTCCATGTCTCAAAGGAATAATTTGACATTTTGCTTACTCCCTTTCTTGACTAGAGTTAGATAAGAAGGTCGATATCATGTCTATACAGTAAATATAAGGCTACAGCATAAAGACTGTAATCAGGGGGAAACTGCAAAACCACAACTTGCTGTTTTTACACTTCAGTCTGTGTACAAATTAAACAAACAAGACATAACATGTTAATTAGTAAGCTTTAGAGGTACTGGTAGGTGGATTTTTTTAATTTTTGACTGAGCCAGGCTAGCTGTTTCGCCCTGTTTCCAGTCTTTATGCTTTTCCCAAAACATTGATCTATTCCTTCAAACTCTCCGCTTCTGCGCTTAGGTGGTACTGAATGAACTGAAGGCGTAGGGTTGGTGTATGTATTTGTATGTTGGCTGGTACAGTAACACACCCTGAGTAATTTGAGGTTATTAGAATATAAAACAACACCAAATGTGTGTGTGTGTGTTCAGATATTATTATGTTATTTTATACTTTTATAGTCTGGTTGCCTATTTGTCTTACAACTGATAAAGACCTACAGTTCAAAGTCTACAGCACTGATCAATAAATACACATTTCTGCCAAAATACACACACACACACACACACACACACACAGCAGATGGAGCAGTGGAGGAGGGACCGTGGCATGAAGGGATCGAGGGAAGTAAAAGTCTACAGTCTTATCTAAAGTCAACAGAGCACGACTGGTACACAGTGGTACTAACAGACACACACACACACACACACACACACAAACAGAAACACACACCTGTCCATGCTGATGCGCTGTGCTCGCTGGTGGCTGTAGCTCTTGTCCAGTAAGGTTTCCAGGGGGATGGTCACATGGTCTGGGTCGCACAGGTAACGATGAACGTCTGTTAGTGTCAAGCGCACAGCCTCAACCAGTACATGGATGTAGTCAGAGCTGTTATGGCCTACAGCTACACACACACACACACACACACACACACACACACACACACAGAACGGTGCTTGAATTTTCAGAGCTGCAACAGATGAGTGCAAATCAAATTCTATGATCCGCAACTTTTTGTTGTGTCCACTTGAAGCAGTAGAGGAAAGGATGACAGGAACTTCAGACAAATACAGATATACAGATAAATCAATATAACAAACAACATTATGATTACATACATTTCATGTTATTCAATGGACATATCCAATGTCATTTCCAAAATCAACCTGTCATCATCATTGTTTTTTTTGACTTGCTGTCACTAAAGAGATTTGACATTTTGGGAGTTATTCCTTCAACAGTTCAAGTGGCAAACTACAAGAACCATCCAACCATCCATGCCGAGGCAGGGTACACCCTGGTCACAGGACTATTACTATTATTAGATTTGTTTTATTTTTGACGCTAAGCTCTAATTGCTGTGTTGGTTATCACTGCACTTCCCAGAGATCAGTTTTCGATCAGTGTGTTCAAATATACAGTAGAAAGAAGAAACTGCTTCTTTTGCTGTAGACACTATTTCTTTTTCCCGCCCTGACCAGTGTGAGGTCGCTTTCTAGTCCATGATGAATCAGAGCGAGTGTCTACTGATTCATGTCTTGCATGTCGAGAGAGTGAGTCAGCTGTCACAGGGACTGGGGACACTTAAAAAGAAAGGAGCCATTAGTGTTTTTAGTATCATCTGTTTCCAACCAAGTCAAACTGTCTACTGTGAAAAAATGCCTGTGGTTGGTGTTGTGGAGTATGTAATGAGATGAATGGACTTCACAACAAAAACAGCCTTATATAATCCACAGACTGTGAACAGTTTTCACTTTAACTACTTTCTACCAAAGAAGCCTGGCAAGATGATCTCACATGGTCTCGCAAATCCAGCTGCCTCACAAGGTAACATCACCAGATTAATGTCTATATTTGAGATTCTCTAGTATGTAGCCCTAATGCATCATCAGCTTGCCAGTGAATACCTTTGAGAGGGAAGCTGTTCAGGATGTTGAGTAGCAGCAGGGCAGCCAATCCCTGACTGTTAGGGGGAGGCTCCCACAGACGCACACCCTGAACACACAATGGAGTCATTCACTCTGCTGACCATATTATCAAAATACAGATACACTAAGCAGATCTATCTACAGATCTATGGTCGCTGACCTCACCTTGTATTCTGTGCTTATGGGGATGATGACCTCACTGTCATGGCTGCTGAGGTCATCCAGGGTCATGACTCCTCCATTTTGGTTGATGATATCAACGATAGCTTGGGCCACTCTGCCCTGGTAGAAAGCTGGTTTGCCACACTCACCGAGATCCTGTCGATAAATCAGTCCATCAATCAATCAACTGTTCAATCAGTCAACCTATTAAGAGAGTTTATCTCTTTGCATTCTGCCATCCACCTACATGTTTCAAAACCACCGTACAAAACATAAAACATATGATGTTTCGGATGATGTAATGCTACACATGGGTCTCATTTGAAAGATATGCATGTGACGTGTCCACTATTGTGTATATCTACCAGTCCAATCAATGTTATCAAATGAACAGGATGGTGTGTGTGAATGTGTGATTTTTCACCACAAGGAAGTAACACACACCGTCATTGCTGAGGAATGACCGTTATGATACCATGGAAACCATTCATCAATGAGGCTGAAGTCACTGCTATTGTTTGTACTGTCTCAGGAACATGAGTGAGTGTGTGTGTGTGTGTGTGTGTGTGTGTGTGTGTGTGTGTGTGTGTGTGTAGGGATGTATGGGCATACTTGGCAGTGTTCCTGCAGTATTACATTACTAAAGACTGAGTGTTTGATGTAGTAATACAGAAGAGCATCAATCAGTGCATGCTTCAATGGTGACACACAAGCAGACAAACACACACACGGTGGGGTCAGCCACCTTCTAGTGAAGTCTCACTGACAGGAAACTACAGAATGAGTGTGGTTTCATGAATATTACATTGTCCACACACACACAAACAATCATGGTCGCACATTCACATAATGGACAGGAAAGACGTTGTCTTGGGGATCAGTGGGAATCATCCTCTGAGGACCATGAATTTCTGTACAGAATTTGAAAGCAATCTATCCAATAGTTATTGAGATATTTCAGTCCAGACCAAAGTGGTGGACCAACCAACCAACAGACAGATAGTCCGACACTGCAATCCCTAGAGCCATGTCGTAAGCATGGTTAAAAAATACTAAGCCTCTGCAGTCCGGGCGGTTGAAAGTTGGATATGGTCAGTTTGAATTCATGTTTACAGTGGATTCTAATGGTGACAAGTTTTTATGGTGGGAATAATGTGTCAAAATGTCCATAGAAACCTTTCCAACTCCACCTGCAGCATAAACCCCTTTAGTTTGTTTGTTTGTTTGTCATAGGCATAAGCGACTAACAGTGCGAGGTAAAAACAGAGGCAGTGTATTCAGCCACTGTTGGGTACACTCTAATACTACAGATGCTAGTAGAGAAGTGGATTTGTGCTGCAGGAGTGGTCTGTTGATGTTTTTCTACTTTTTCCACTATGGAATCTTGTCAACACTTGAATAAACTGTAACCAAGCTGTTGGAAACTATTTTCAAGTGCCTTAAACTATGCAGAATACTGTTGATGGTCAGGTATACAGGCTGACTGACCTCAGTTTGACTTGTGAGGCACACAGTATTTCCATTATTTTAAAATGTATTGGATATATACATTTTTTCACATCTATGCTCTAATTTTTATAATACATTTCTTTCTTTTTACCACCTTCATTCCTGCTTTTCTTCTCCCCAATCTCTCTCTTCTTATTCCAGCCATCCCTCCTTCTCTGTCTTCTGACCCTTTCACCTTTGTGTTTCTATCATCTCCCTGTCTGCCCTTCCTTGTCCTGCTTTCACTACCTCCCCTCCACCCTTCCCTCTCTATTTGCCTCATTTAATGTCCTTCCTACGTTTTCCACCCCAGCATATATTCCTCCCTCCTTCAATTTAATTTGGTTTTCCTTCCATTTTGAGTCAAACACACTAATGGGTTCAGGAGTATGCCCCTGGGTTCATCCAAGGTCTTCCCATGTAGAAGGCTATGTTAAGTTTAGAAAAAGCAAACAAACCTCTGGGAGGACGTGGAACCAGCACAGCAGTTTCTATGGGATTGTACATTGTTCTGTTTCCTTCTTGTCTAAATAACATGAGTTCAGGAAAAATGGCCCAGTGCTCCTCACATGACCTATGAACATGTGTTTTTTTTTGAGTGTTATACTTTAGTTTTAAGGATTCACCTTCAGGGTCTGGGCCAGCGTAGGGTTTCTGAATACTTGTCCACATTTGGGCGCACGACCATCAGTCAGCAGGTCTCCACCTAGCTCCTTCCCAGCATCTCTCAGAGCAGCCACCGAGTTCGCCCAGTGGTGAGCTGTTACCTCGGCAACAGGAAACCCCACCTCTGCAAGCTCCACCGCCCCGCTCAGCACCTCCTGCAAGGACAGCTAGAGAAACAGGGAGAGGAAGCACACATTCATTACTTCACAGGAAACCTCACTAAACAGGAAGTGTGAGTCATTGTTTTTAGAAGAAATATGTGGAGACCAGTTTGTAATTTCCTCAGAGGGTTTTCCAGACAGAAAAGAAATCTAATAATTGAAATTACAAGGGTTACTTTATGATGGGGTGTTCACTTTTCTGATGTGTTACAATTCCCTTAATATTCACTACTCACTTCTACTTTAGTTAATAATTTATTACAGTTTCCAAGACACATTCTGACAATGCTGTTGTGATAGTAGTGTAGCGAGAGTATTTTAAATTGAGTAAAAGTGAGTCATACCTCTAATACAAAACATTTCTAGTGAGTATGCTGCATTCAGATCTGCTGATGCCAGTTTTTGTGGCAACACTATTTTTTGCTGAGTTCTCCCTCTATAAGTGTTAAATGTTGGTTGCAAAATGTGAGTCAGGAAAGAAACTTTTGTCTGATTTTGAGGGACTGACACAAGAGCTCTGTTACCACCCGAGGGCCATGTGTGTTTTGTTTGTGTGTCTTTCTCTCTCTCTCTCTCTCTCTCTCTCTCTCTAGGTACTTTCCCCCCTCATCCTGCAGCAGGTGATTGCACACGGCTGGTCTCCACTTGCTCATCAGGGGGAGGTGTACAAAAGCTGGGAGGCAAAGCAGACGAGGACAGCGGGCCATGCGGCAGACTACCAGATAGTCTGTGTGTACTTGGTTCGGTAGTATGACTCTCTGTGAGGAGAGTGTGGTTTTTGTTTAGCGCTACAGCTGATCTTTCATTGTTTGTGTGTGTTGTTCCCAGCTCCTGGTGTGCTCGGGCTCTGTTAATAGTGTATTGTTTGGTTGGATAATAAATCTCTTGTTTGCGCCCATACTTTGGTTACCCTGACTCTTTCTGCCCTTGGTTTTCTTTTATGTTTACTCACCTCTTCCCTGGACACTTTTGGGGACTTTTGGGAACTTTTGTTAAGTGTAAAATGACAGCTTTCATATGCAAAGTAAAAGCTGCTGTTCTCCAGGAACACAATCTTCAAGCATCTGTCAAACGAATATAGCTGAAATGTTTTATTGACAAAAAGTCCACTGGACTTCTTTTTCTGCTGAGTGGGGCCCCCAGGAGAGAACAACCAGGTCTGTGGCACCCAATAATTTAAGTTTTAGACCCTTATTTTAAAATCTTGCCCACATTTTCATGGACCTGTAGAAACCCTACCATAGATGGCTAAGTTAATGTTGTTTTGACCAAAAAAAAGGAATATCCACAGAGCCCAATGATAGTTTGTTCACTCCTTGTTTATATCTCCTTGATTCACCTTCAACACCGCTGTTTGGAAACACGTAAGAGTCGTATTTCCAAGTATGTTTGTGTGTGTCAATATGGTTCCTTTTGCAGTGTTTACTTTTAGGATGTTTATGCCATGTAAATGATGATGATCTATGTAGATGGATTTCTGGCTACCCGGGTGTTGCATAAAACACATACTGGCACACACAGTTCTACATGGATGAATACATGAACACACACACAGTCAAACCTTGTGATTACCAAACAGCTCTATGGTATCACACCAGCATGCAGGGGCCCCTGGTACTGTGACATTCAAGGCATCAAAAGGTGGAAGAGGGGACTCTGCAGTGTAACCACGTCCTTCCAGGAAGTCCAGGGTCTGAGCTCTGGGTGAACGACCACTGAGGACACAGAGAGAGACTCAGCTTATCAGTCTGTATTATGAAGACAACAACTGCAGCGAGAAAACAGTCGCCACCTGCCGTTAATTCCTCTGATCTCTCCAGTGTTTCCGTTGTAGAACAAGCAGAAGGCGTCTCCACCCAGACCAGTGCTGCAGGGCTCTGTTACCGCCAACGCTGCTGCTATGGCAACCGCAGCATCTGCCGCATTACCGCCACGCTTCAAGATGTCTGGACACAAATACATTTGATATGATTCATGTAATTGACTCACAATAGCTTTTCCTACCCTAAAGGAACCTTACCAGAGTATGCTTTACAGCTGGATTCAGACCTAAATATGAAAATGAATTGCCTGCTAGTGCAGTGGAGCCTTTTGAAACCAATCTGCACTTGCATTACCTTACAATGGGCATAAGCAAGTACACACTGATTTTCATAGCATTTTTTTTTACCATTAAAGGTAATGGTAACATTTTAATGACAAAACGATTAATCTATTAATCAGGAACTTTGGTCCTTTAAATGCATATTTATATGCATGCACTGTATGTGATACAGTAGCTTATCATCACATACAGTATCAGACAGCATTTAAGTGCTGCATAAGTATGAAAACAACCTTCTCCACCAAGTAGTCTTTTCTTCTGATGAACTTTAGTAAGGTTAATTCATGTTTGCCCAGCTCTAACTCTGACTACAAGCTACTTTAAAACTCTCTCTCTTTGTAGCAGTTGTTGTACGCTAACTATAAACTAGTTAGCTAGTTCGTCAGCATTAAGTTAGCTCTCACATAACTAACTAATTAAATGCTGCTCCCACTTCTCCGTGTCTGTCAAAGATATCCTTATGTGGAAAAACACAAAAATGTGAAACTTTTGTTGACTGGTTGTCATTTTGCTGCCTAACATTCTAGATCTCCATGGCAACTGTTGCACTCACCAAGTCCTATACTTGAAGCTAGCGGCTGGCTGGACGCCACACAGCCGTGTAAACACACCACAGGAGACCGACGAGAGGAGAAAGTCATGTCGGTATCCATCCCGTCGGTAACTACCAGCGACTGTTAACGGGACAATTAAACCTTACAAGTCCAAATTGGACTTTCAACTTATGATCGGTTACTCGGGCATCGATTGAGTTTGGCTCAACTAGGACGGCATCAGAGAAGCAGATGACCGATCTCATCCCATCATTTCAGTTAACATATTGAAAATTATTATTATTATTTTAATTTTAGGCTTGTATTCCCATTTTATCTTCAGCCCATAAATAATTCATCGTGATGGGATAAATTATAGGCTATAGTTGTCAAGTGGGGACCCACCAGAAACATCCTGCAGTTTGTCATCTGTTACTCTTGGTGGCATTTGTTTTGTAAAACATTAACAACCGCTGTCAGAGGTGTGGATTGGGAACCAAGATGTCTCCTATAACAGTGATACATTAGGAATAAATAAGGCCCTAATGGGGTAAAATAGACCACAACCATTGTTGCATTTGGACAAAATGCTCATCTCCCCTAAAGCTAAAATTCTGAAGTTCTTTGAATCAGACAATCTAGTAAGTTTGGGATGGTTAACAGAGATTCTTAAGAAACTTTCCTCAAATCACATTTGCAAACTTTCAAGTTCAAGTTAACTTAAGTTTAGGTGTGTCATTCCGTCTCTAGAAAGTATAGGTGAAATTAGATTTAATTTCCCCAGGACAAGGGCACAAAAAAAACAACAAAATGTCAGACATAAAGAAGGGTGCAGAAGCTGTTGGTCATTCTGGTGGTAATACAATGGTATCTCCTGCCAGAGACCTGGGCATCAAACAGTCTGGTAGAGGGGTGAGAAGAGTCATTTTTATGACGCCGGAGGCCTTTTGTTAAGTTATTTTTATTTTTTTACTAAAAAATGTAAGTAAAAAACATGATCATCACTTAATACATTAAATCACAGAGACCTCTTTGTGTGAGACAATGAGTTGCCAGGATCCAATCAAACCAATTTAATTAAAATGTTCACAGATTAATGACTCATTTGGATGTATGTGTTTCATACAAAGAGCAAATAAAATTCATGTTACTGACTAAACCAGTGGTAGGTGCAGATCAGCCATGAGGGCCATGCTGTATCGACCAGCTCTGTGTCACTTCCTCTTATGTCTCCATGTACGCAGAACACATGGTAGAACATTAACCACTGTCTTCACCAGGGTGTTTTGTTGTGCACACACGGATATACTCCTTAATTAATGACTCTGTGTGTGTGTGTTTGCATGCGGTCACATGTGTGTGCGTGTGTTTGTGTGTGATGCTGCCATATTACAGCTGGCTGCTGTAAAAGGGAAGGGGTGAGATCACTCAGAGAGACAGGCAGGGTGGAGGTATAAAGGCTCAACTACAGCATCAATCGTCCTAAGAAACAGGACAGGTGAGGCAGACGGTGTCATACAGAAGATTCAGTAAAGTGGACAGAGCTTTTTGAAGAACAACCAATCTTAAGAGGTGTAAGGAGAATTTGTTAGGAGGTGCTGGGAAGCTACAATATATATAAAGCCAAAAGGTGGAGTGTTATTATTCGCCAGCGTCTCAAATTCTAGCGCCTGATCGACTTGCAGTGGACAAAAACTGGATCAGATTTAAGTCAAAATTACAGTTTTAGACTCAAGACATCCTCGCTTTGTCTGTTTGAGATAATTAAATTGAAAGATCAATCTAAGTGGAGTTTTGAAGCCCACAAGGTACTTTTAAAACCCAGGGAGTTGTTACTAATAGAGGAGGTTGAAACATCAGTGTCAGAATGTGTTCAGGCAGCTTTGCCAAGTGTCTGGGGGGCACTCTGATTCCTCTGGCTATTGCGTGTATGCTGTGTAATATCCTGCTCTTCTTCCCCGGTGGAAATTGTGTGGACAACGAACACATCACAGAGCAAGTCTGGTACTTTGGAGGCATTCTGGGATCTGGGGTACTGGTGAGTATGTCTGACAGTTATAGCTGGTAAAAACCACGATGCCACCATCAGATCACGTTTATCACAGAGTAGAAGATGTGCACTGCGTGATATCTTTCCTGGATTCGTCTGTTGTTTTTTGTATAGTTTTTCAAATTGTATGTGTTGCTACTATAGCACATGTGAGTGCATTTTGTCATCATGATGGCATCTGTGTGTCTCTGTAGACTCATGAACACAGTAAATTATAAATAACACAAAGAAAATTCATTAGTGCTGTAGCTAATGATTATTTTGATTATAGATTAACCTGCCAATTATAATTGTTTATTCTATAAAATGTCAGAAAATAACAAAAAGTGCCCATTGTAATATTCCAGACAAATAATTCATCATGCAACTGTTTTATATCTGTGTGTGTGTGTGTGTGTGTGTGTGTTTGGGCGGCAGATGATCTTCCCGGCTCTGGTCTTCCTGGGTCTGAAGAACAATGACTGCTGCGGTTGCTGTGGCAACAAAAGCTGTGGACAGAGATTTGCAGTGAGGAGATGTTTCACTGGTTAACTTCTCACCATAACGACATGGTTATTGAAAGCTGTGACTTCAAAAGTTGGGCGAGGACCCTAAGTACTGTAGGCTCACAGGACAGGAAGTTTAAAATGGGTCCCAAAATAATTCTGCAGAAACTGGTGTTAAACACACACGTATGTCCCAGTATGCTAGGGTGGGCTCAGTAAAACACTGATGATTAGGAACAACATTATAAATCTAAGTTTGCCTAATGGCTTAAAAATTGGGATTGTTAGCATGTGCAATACCAGGACGGTGAAACTGAAGCAGCTAAATGGAATTTAGCCATCATTAATTTTATTATGTACACCTGTGCTTTTCCTACCGTGACATGTCAAAATGTCTTTGTCTATTAAACCGGCCTGTCGCACATGCAGATCGGGCTCTGTGGCAATTGTAGTGTTGTGGCCACAATCGGAAGTGCAAATCACGTGACACCCAATGAACCAGAAAGTCTTTTTTTCTGTCATCATTTTATGTTTTGCTTAAACACCTTTTGGACACCTCATTGTTTCAGTGGTATTGGATATTTGCCATCTAGAACACAACGTGAATGGCAATGACTTGTTATCTTAAGTCCTTGCAATTAATTGATGTTCAATTTGAATAAAAAACTAGAATGAAATCTGATTTTTAAAATCGAATCTGGGTGGAGATTGGATTGTGAAACACCATTTACAGCACAAAAACGTACAAAAGTTAGACTTTATTGAGCTGTCTTTATTACTGTGAGGGATTTTTGTGAAAAATCAGTAGCTTGTTTACATTTGCTCCACAATTTTTCCTTTATATTACATAAAGTATATCCTGAGCTGTGCTTGCCACAAGAGAACCTTAGTTAGTAACTGTGGTGACAAGCCTCTTCTTTCTGCAGAAAACATACTTTTCTATTCTATTATTTTCCTTTTTATAGGTTAAACAAACACAATGGCACTGTGTACACACCCTCCAGGATTTACACAGCAATAAATGCCAAAAAACACACACACACACACACACACACAAATTGATGAGATTTCGATCACTGTAACAAGAAATCCCTCTGATGGGAGTTTCACATGACTCTATCACACAGAGCGTGTATTGTTCTGGTACAGACACACATACTGATCAATACTTCAGGAATGTGTAGGTGTGTGAGTGTGTGGGGATCCCAGTAAAGAATCAGCAAACAAAAGTCTGTCAGATTACTGCACACACACACACGTACACACACACCATCTCAGTAGCTCTGTGTTGGCCGTGCTCTGTTCATGACCCTCAGCCTGTTCTCTGCACACCGAGAGAATAACTTCATTGTTGTCACAGAAGTTCAAAGCAAGATTGTTAAAGGTATTGATTCCCAATATATAACTGTTCTCTCTCGCTGTAGATGCTGAGTTCCATACTGTTTGCAGCTGTGGGTGTTATGGGGGCTGGTTACTCAGTTGTAGTTTCTGCTGTGGCCATAAACCTCGGACCTGAGTGTGTGGTTTTGAGTAATGGCACTCACAAGGAGTGGAGCTTTCCCTTCTCAGATGGGTGAGACACACAACCCTATTACGCATTTAAACGCTTACTCTCTTAATTATTTTCACAGTCACCAATGCAAAGATGAGCATGTCGTTTCTTTCAGTGAAAAATGTAAACCACATTTTCAGTAGCCTGGAAATAAATTTGGATTTTACTTTACATAATTAGGACTAGTTTTTGTTAAGGAAATAGGTTGACATTTTGGGAAATACGCTTATTCGCTTTCCTGCTGATAGTTAGATGAGAAGTCTGTGCATAAACTATGGAGCTGGAGCTGGGGCGGTCATTTAACTTAGCTTAGCTTAGCTTAGCATCACGGCGGGTTACAGCCAGCCTGGCTGTGTCTAAAACTTAAAAACAATATGCCAATATGGCAACCTCACAAGATTCCAGGAAGTCAAAAAAATTGTCATTTAATATTCCTGTTTTTGTACTGATTATACAAATGAGATATAACACGCTAATTAGTGAGCTTTAAAGGTACTTGTAGGTGTATTTTTTATCTTTGTACCGAGCCACACTAGCTGATGTCCCCCTGCTTACAGTCTTTATGCTAAGCTAAGCTAATCTACTCCCAGCTATAGCATACTTAATGCACAGAAATGATAGCGGTATTGAAAAAAGCGAAGATGCAAAAAGAGTGGCCTTTTGCCCTCCAAAGATGTAAAGACTTAATGGGTCAGTTCCAGTTTCGGTCTGGTGTGATGTCTTACACCACTGCAGAACAACGACAAAAAACTTGTAAAAACTTGAGTCAAGATTATTTGTCAAACTATTATTTCCAAGGTTAAGAATAAACTGTCACACTAAATATTTTGTGTTTTCGGTTAAATGAACAGAATTCTAATCACTTATGTTGTGCTGAGGAAGAGGACTGATTTTTATTTGTAATTTTTGTGCTGAACTGAACATTTTAACGTCCCTTAACTACATTTTAAGTAGCTCACTTTAAGAATCAAACCTATGTTTATTGGTGCTACCTTTGCTGCTACCTACTCACTAAAAACTTACTGTCTCTTTGTCACCGTCTCTTTCCAGTGACTACCTGACCAACGTAACCGCATGGTCGCTTTGTTTAGAGCCAGCCGGCATCGTGTCCTGGCATCTCTCTCTGTTCTCCTTGCTGCTCGTCATGGGTTTAATCCAGATGGCGCTGTGTGCTGTGCAGGTGGTGAACGGCCTGCTGGGAGCTCTGTGTGGGGACTGCTGTGGAGGGGTCAGTATCTAGTCTGAGATGAGTTCAGTTGAGTCTATTTATGAGAAGAATTGGATACATTTGAAGAGAAATCTGAATCCAACCCACATTTCTAATATTATATTATTATTGTTATTATACTTATTAATTATTTATTTCTGTGTCTGTAGCAGTAGTCCATTCAGACACTGAAAAGTACTAAAATCACAGACATTAAAGAAACATGGGTGATACAACAGATGTTTTATTGTCATAACACTGTTTTTCTGCTGGCTTCTTTTCCAGATATAAAGACTTTGATTTCAATTATACTTTTACCTGCTTAAATAAAGGAAAAGAAGACAAAGACTATGATAAAGCAAAAAAGAAAGAAATATTAGGCAAATATAAGGAGCTATTAATACAAAAGATAAAGAGGTAGATGTAGGCTTGCTGATGTGTGAGGATCTGACAGGAAGTTTTTAAAAGCCAACACTTACCCAGATCCTTTCTAATAATTAAACTGGAATCATTAACTGGGATCCAGTGAATTATCTAACCACTTATAGCTTGATGACTGGTGTTAGTAAACAGTGATGGATTACATTTTTAGAGTAAATCGCATGTTCTAACATTAAAATGTTGGTAATGTTTGTCTTTCAGAGCAATAGAACCGTCTGAGCACATCCTACAGCTGTGACAACCTGAAGGCGTCTGTTTCCTGTATTTATTCTGTTTTTAGAGGATGACCGTAGTTTCTTGCTTTATGCCATACCTATAAGTTTTTGCATAAGAGCTCATTGATTACATTGTGTGTATGATCTAACAACACTGGTGAAATGACAGAGCTCTAATTTCCAACACTAACCACTGTAGTTAATGATTTTGATTTTGCTATATGTATTTGTATCAGTTTTTGCCAATTCAGCCAAAACAGTAAATAAAGATCCTATTTTTGATATATGTATGAACAGCAGATGGGACCATGGGACAGGAGGAGACCATGCTGTTGCTTTAAATATTGTTTTTCTTCTCTAGTCAAACTTAAACAAAGGTAGCAACCTGTTTTGTTGCCCTCTTTCAAAGATATTGAGTTTCTCTCTTCAGATAAGATATTTCTGTTGCATGACTGCCCCCTGCTGGGCATTTTGGTGCTGCAAGCATGAGCCTGATGGGGGTCAAAAGGTCATAGAGAAGGTCATAGAGATGGACCTACATGTATCTACACCATCAATAAAATGTTGTACTTCTCACTGACAAAACTTACTATTAGAACCAAAAGTACTGACACAGAATGCTTTTATTTCAAAATGCAATAAATAAATGCTCAGTGTTACTGAAAGATTGGAGGTGTTTTTGGTATCACAGGAAAATATTTTAAACACTACATTTTCTGGGTGTTTTTTTGGCCAAAATACTCACTGTAGGCATGGATGTAACTGTCACTGGGCTTTTTTCACTTCTATTTTATAGACACTTACATATGTAGGCCTTCTCATGACGTACTAACTTTTCTGATGTGTTATTAAAGTATATCTTTCTGTAAGCCTGTGGATGACTGATCTGATTCCATACTGCTTATAGAATCAGTTATTTTTACTAACATCTGTCAGCAGCAGAAAAAGCTAATTATGGCTGTTCATTGAAATTTGAGGATCCATAACCTGGAGCCAATTTTTTCCTCCTTTACATCCTTTGACATATTGGATAACACAGTGGAACTGGCATCTGACAGCCATCATGACAGCATGTTACTGTATGTTGATGTTCAAAATGTCACTGTATCGGGGGAGACCATCAGAAAAGTGAAAGTAATATTGGGAAAGAAAGCCAGAAAAGCTTCTCTTTTTTTTTTTTTACCTTCATGACACTCGTGTGTGGTATTTTCTGTAGAATTTAAAGGTGGACTTATGGTAAAATTTACAGTAGCATATATTTGTTGTAACCATGTTTTCATTTCTTTTTTGTAAGATAGTCTGATGAGATGAAGGAAAGCGGAGTTTATATCATCATCATATCTGATTATATCATGGTTTATTTGTATTGTGCCAAAATGAAAAGTGACAACGGTCCATACATCCAGTTTCTGCTTCTTATGTGAGTCAGTGTTGCAGCGGCAGCAGGTTGAGCAAGAAAGCTCAGACGTCCTTCTCCCCAGCCACATCAAAAAATGCATAACTCCTCCCTGTGAAAGAGTGTATTGTTAAGGACAGGGCAGGCCTACTTCAGTTATCGTTTTGACTCCTGTGGAATTTCATGATTGGATTTTGATGTTGAAAGAAAAAGAGACATCCAACTCTCAAAAGGAGAGAGGTGAAGGAGAGAGAGGAAATGTATACTGAAAGGTGACCTGCAGAAGAAGAAGGGGTGAAGGAGGTTGAGCTCAGACTCAAGACTAATGTACATATGCCAGAGGCCCTATAAGTGTGGTGGTAGATTTTGTGTAATTATATAACAAATGACTGCATAATCCCTTCTGCATAACCTAGGTCTTCCCCTGAGGCTCCTTCTAGCTGGATGTGAATTCCTCCACAGGGAGGTAACTAACCCATAACTGCCTTGAATAACTCCTGGTTCTACTCTGAGCTCCTCCCACATGTCTGAGCTCCTCGCCCTGGCACTGAGGGCAAGCCCAGGCACATTGTGAGGAGCTGTCATTTTGACTGCTTGAATCTCATTCTGTCGCGTCGCTGCCCAGAGCTACTTACCACACATGAGGACAAATAATGGGAAATCAGAGACACAGTTCTGAGACAGCTACTGGTAGTTGAGTTAGAGTTTAGTTGTGTTGATTATATAAGCAGTTGTTGATTTCTAGAGGATTCCCTTTGAAATAACTGCCCCATTTAATTAAATCATGCAGGAAATCTAATTAGAATACAAATTAATGACAGGAAATGCAAACATTTAAACGGGAATGTTCAGGGATTTCAATTCATGACTAAAATCCTGACTAGCCCCGATTTTCACGTATTTAAACAAGCTAAGAGTAGGATTTATATTTTTTTATAATTTGTCTCTTGTTATATTATGATAATTTCTTCCACTTATACGTTTATTTTTTATATTCATATATTATTTGTATTTATTTTAACTTTAGATTTATTGGTGATTTTTATTTGGTTATTTAGATAACAAAACCTGTATCAAGATATTTAAACTGTTCTAAAGTGTAAGCTTATCAGGTGGTAAGTTTCTATATAAATATCATTTTGAATTTGATGGATTGACGCATCGCGAACTGAACGATGCACTCGTTAATCAGTCCTGCTAATCGATGACTGAGTGTTTTCAGTGATGTTAACAAAAAAAGAACATGAACAAAGTGCGGCCAGCTTGAAACAAGTAGCGTAAATATTTTCACCAGTTTGCAGCAAGTTTCATTTTTTGTCATATTATTATTATTTATTTATTAGGCCAACTTGATTCTTGTGGAACTACATACAAGGACGCCTGTTGTCGAACACGGAAGGAATAAACCGCGTACCAACGTGTTTCTCATTTCGTCTGCTTTCTGGGTGACCCCGAGCCCGGAGATAAAGAACAGTGTCTAAAGTATGAGGTTTTCAACCTGAAATAGAGGTAATTATCGTGTATGTGTTTCAGGAATATGGTTTCATATTGTAAGTGCCAAGACAGGCTTCAGCTGTGTAGCGTTAGCTGTTAGCTAACTCAGTAACGGCGTTGTTGTGTGTGTTTTATTTTGATTTTTCACATCATTTTCTGCGTGTTTCTGTCCGAGCTGTTGTAGTTAGTCAACAGGGTTTCTCTGTTGCAGTCATGTTGATTCTTGATGCAGCTTGCATGCGTGTTACATTTTTTTTGTTTGGGAGGTTGGCGGAAGAAATATGTCTAAATGTTTTACAACTTGTGTGTTATAGTGTTATTATCAGTTTTATCCTTTTTATTTCGTTTATTTCAGAGTTGGCACGATTAGTCGATTCATTCATTTGTCAATAGAAAATCTGCTTATTCGGCCACAATTTTTGCAGATTCATTTGCTGGTTCCACCTTCTCAAGTCTAAATATTTTCTGGTTTGCTTTGTCTTTTATGTTAGTAAACTGAATATGTGTGGGTTTTGAACAACTTGAACAAACTGTGATGTGCATTTTCTTTTTTTTCAGACAATTTATTAAAAAAAAAAAAAGAATTAGAAGATTTATCAATAATGAAAATAATCATTAATTGCAGCTTTAATCCATTTGACATTTTATATTTTTATATTCATATTTTAATTTGCTTTTCTTTTTTTTCTTTTAACCATGAATGAATCAGCCTTTATTATGTGTTTTTTTTCTGTCTAATCTCATCTGTTTGCTTTTTTCATCAGATGCTCTCTGTTATACTTAGAAGAAGCACCTTTGCAGCCCAGAAGGTAACGGACATTTGTGGTTTACTTGCTCCAAAAGTAATATTTCTAATAATTTATTATTTTAAAACTAAAATATATTTTTTAATTTTAATATGTGTCTCTTTTTAGGTGTGGCATTGGGCAGGTCCTCCACAAAGATGCTGGACATCAGCCGTGACCGGAGCTTCTGATGGTGGATCCAGCTCCCTGCAGACCTGCTGGGTCTCAACAGCAAGGCTGAAGTTTACAGAACGAGACGATGGACGAGTAAAACCTCCTGCTGTCCTCGGTTTTAGGGGGATTGATCTCTTCCAGAGGACCCAGACTCATGCTGCTCCATGTTTAGTTAGGAACCAACATTTCCACTCTTCTGCTGTGAGGCTGAAGAAGCGGCCACAGGTTCAACCTCCTCCCAGAGAGCTGGATCTGCTGCGCTATGACATGAAGGACTTGTGGAAGAGTCCCAAACCTGCCCTGTACCTGGGATTTGCAGGGCTGATCCCCTTTGTCACCCCCACTCTGCTCATGGCTATGACTGAGAACTACTATCCGGAGTTGGCCTATGCTCAGTTAGCTTACGGTGCCTCCATTGTTTCCTTCCTGGGTGGAGCTCGCTGGGGATTTGCGCTTCCTGAGAGCAGCCCAGCCAAACCAGACTGGATAAACCTGGCCAACAGTGTGGTCCCCTCGCTGTTAGCCTGGGTGGCCATGTTGCTGAGCGACAGCATTGTTTCTGCAGCCACCATGGTTATCATGGGACATGGAATCTCGCTGCATTATGATCTGTCTCTGCTGCCCACCTACCCCAGCTGGTTCAAAGCCCTGCGCTTCATCCTGACCATCGTGGCATTTTTTTCTCTTCTTGGTACCCTCATAATAAATGGAATATACCCAGAAAAGAAGTTATTTTCAGATTAAATAGCATGAGTTTTCTGTCCATGGCCAGTCTTAATGACAAGCCTATCTGCTCATGATCTGTATGTTTTTTTAGAAGTTGTGTATTTTATACATCATACTAAAAACTGGCCCCTGTAAAAGCAGAACAGAATATAATTAACGTCTAATGTGCAGTGAAATTATAATCCAGTTTCGTAAACATTCAATTGCCACACATTAAAAGAACTGAGCAAAATAGACTGAAAATGTGGAACAAGTTGTTGCTCAATGAATATCAAATAAATGCACTTTTGTCAGTCAACTTACTCGTTTTTTACTTGAGCTGTTCTTTTTCTACTTATACCATTTTATAGTTCATGAAGTCACAAGTTACCAGAACCCAAAATGATGCCTTTAATTTGTCCATTTTGTCTGACCAAAAGTCAAGAAACCCAGAGGTCTTTAATTTGTGATATGGAAGAGAAAAAAACACATTTGCTAAGCTGTATTGAAGAAATTTTGCTTGACTTTAGTGATTATTTAGAAATCCAAATCATTTTAAAAAGTAAGTTGGAGTTATTTAGCAGGAACTGGACAGATGGAAAACAGTTTTATTTTAGTCCCTTCTTTAGTGCAATGCTACAAATTAGCAGAGCCACTGTTACTGCATCCTTAATGTGGCCAGGATCAGCTAAAGTTAGGAGTGTTAAACATCACTGGGGAAATGGGTATTACATAAGATCTAAACTGGAGTAATCTGTGCTTAAAGCCTCGGGTCAAATGCACACCAACAAATGGCACAACACACAAGGCTCCAGTGAAAGCATGTACTCAGTTTAGAACACGTCGAGGTTCATATTTTAGAGGTTTTGAGATTGCAACTTACTCATTATTTGCCTCGATATATTGTGCCACACACTTATGACCAACATCAAGTGTATACAATCAAATTCAATTACATTTCAACCATAGTAAGCTGAAAAAAAAAGTCTCACTTTTGTATTCAAATGTTTTTATTAATGTAAACACCAGCATCTAATTAAAACCAAATATTGGAAAGAAAGGCAAGAAAAAATGGAGGGTGGAGAAGTCCACAGATATCTGAGAACAAAATACATAAGGCACGTTACTCCCCTGGTCACCAGACTCACTGAAAAGGTGCAGTAATGATGTCCTACATAAAAGAGACCTTCGTGGAGCCAAAAACATGGGTGAAATCCATTCCCAAAACCACATACCTGTCTCAAACATACCACAATGTAAATCACCAAAGAGTAAATACAGTATTGCACTTCAAAAGTTTCCTCAGATTTCTAGGTGAAACAGCTCCCCACTCACATGGGACATCTTACACAATATTTTTGGTAAACTGGACGAGTGTCTGTAAATGAATGAAACGTGAATTCTCAACTTTTGGTGTCTGTCTACTTTGGATAAAGATAAAGATGGCAAAAGAAATTAACAAAAATGTGTTATTCCACTTCAGCAAGTGTTACAATAAGGTGCCTTTTGGTCCAATATTAGAGGAACATGTGACATCTCTCTGGTGCAATGACATAACAGGACCCATACTTAAAATGACTGATATAAAAACATTGACATTTCTACCCAAATCAACAATCAAACAAAACAAATGTATTGTCCACCTCTTTGGCTGATTAAACTGAAAGTCAGCTGACCCAAACTGTGCCCTAAGACTGACATAAATCTGTGGGTGCATCATAAATGCAGGTTGGACAAACAACATACAGTTGGAAAACATTGTAGAAGTCTTATTAATCATTCTCAGCCCTGTGTGAGTACTGCAGGATTTTGTAAACTATTTCTTTTTTATAATGGCTCAACAGTTTAGCCCATGTCCTGCAATCACTTTTAAAACTTCCACAATGACTCCATCCGCAGCAGTTTGGAGACCTACAGGTAAACAAGTTCTTTACATGACAGTTTAAAAAATTAATTGTTGCACTCTCACGGACACACACGGTCACAGATGACCCTGCTGCCTACTTTTGAATACCTAAGCCAGACCGCATGTACTCATACACCACGTAGCTGATGCTGACAGCCGGTATGACCTTCATGAAATTGGGCAGGATGCCACGGTAAAGTCCAAAGAAGCCTTCCTTTTCCATAATCTTCTTCACCATCCGGTTCATGGGTAGCTGCTCTGAGCCCTCGATAGAAGCTGAGAAAAGAAATTTAAAAAAGAAAAACAATGTGAAAAAGCAAAGAAAATTGAGAAGCCACTGGATTCTTCACGAAGGGAGACAAACCAGTGTATTCACTGTATTCAAACAAGTATTAATTTGTCCTTGAGTAACCACCCAGGCAATTACAAAGAATTTCCCCATATATCCTTGTCCACATTTAATAATCACAATCAACCATTTCTCTCAAAGTTCATGAGCCACCTTTGAACCCATAATGTGTGCAATAATGAAACACAGCCCAGACTGCCGTCCCCAACACCATCAGAAGAAAATATTCATGAGCCTTTGGATTAAACCTGCAATAACTGACTTTTTGGCCATGGAAGCACTAGGTAAACGGCAACAGTGCTAAATTAAAAGTTGACAGAATTTTGAATGAGGTTTGGTTCTATGTACCATGTGCCTGCATCCTGGTGCGGATCAGAGCCAGGGGGTAGCTGGCCAGCTGGCCACACGTGCTGGAAATGGTGCCACAGCCGAGTAGCACCAGAATACCAGGGTTGGCTGTGTCTTTGGCGTAGCGGGACAACCACAGGTTCTTCAAGCTCTGGTGAGGAAAGGAAAGTGTTTGTGTGTGAGAAAGGAGTATGTATCATATTTCACAAAATCAATACGTGACATCCATAGAACATACCAAGTGGAAACCCTTCACTGTTTTTAATGACAGATGATGTTGCATATGGAAATGGGGGCTTTGTATCTACATTTTCCACGTGAGAACGATTCATCACCACGTACCTCGTACACTGCCAGATCTATGCCAGCGTAAGGGATGATGCCCAGAATGTTGGGAATGTAGCCCTTGTAAAATGCCTTCACTCCCTCCTTCTTCAGGATTTTCTTGGCACAATCAAACATTCCTGAGTACTGTCCTGTCTTCCTCAGGGTCAGACGGGTTTTCATCACCTGCAGGGACCAAAGATTATCAGTGAGGCCGTTCTTTACCAGGCAGCACTCGCTTTGACTGACACTTTATAGCAGCCAGCATAAAGCTGAGGCTTGACAATAAGGAGGTAGCCTTCAGTCTGACTGAAGCTGAACAATTTGTTGAATGGTTTTTGTCTTTATTCCACTTTGTCACTCCCCTTATTAAGCTGAATGTCCACTTTGGATTCAATTTCTTTCCCAAACATGTATTAATGGCGCTGAAGTTTGAGCACAAGCAGTTCAAAACATCAAAATAAACTTCTCAAACTACTCCTGCAGCATTATCCACCTCCTTATTGTCTGTACAAATAGCCTATCAAGCCTACATGCAAAATAGTATTAATAATATAGTAGACAAAATGTTAATACATATATTATCCCTTAACCTTAACAATCAAGAAATCTGCATTATCTTCCGTTAAGTCATTCACATCTTTTTGCTTTGCTCTTTATTTTCAGGTTAGACTGTTAGACTCTAATGTAGACCTAACAACGGGAATAACTATCATCATCATAAGTATATGAAAATACATTTTCTCTAATCTGATGCCATTCTTAATGCTCAGATATTAAACAAACCGTAAACACAGATACACCTGTAGATGCCTCCATCTCTGCTCACCTCCATGGGGTAGATGGCAGTTTGTGCTGTGGCTCCAGCCAGCGATCCAGCCATGAACCTCTCGTGGGTCTTGATCTTCCCCGGTTCACTGGACAGCAGCTTCTTATACTAATGAAACACAGGAAGCATTGCATGAAAACTCAATGACTATTATGACTATTGATATTATAACGTTACACCAACAGTTACATGCTGCAGGATGATACAAGGTATGAATGTTTCTAGGACAAATCCTGATGTGTATGTATACTGTAATCAGTTTAAAGGAAGTGAAATGGATTTACCTTCTCATAAGCCATGAATTTAATGGCAGTCTCAGGGGCGATCTTCAGAACATTGATACCGTTTCCTCTCCACAGAGACTTCAAGCCTCCTTCTTTTAACATTTGCTTAAAACCACCAACCAGGCTGATTTTGTTGTTCTTGGAGGCATGTACCTGTAAATTAAAAAAAACAGCAAATACATAAAATACAATTGAATGAGGGAATTATTTTCATTTTTGCCACATTACCAACTGGAACAGTTTCTTCACATTCTACTGTAATTCTGTGCCAACAACACAAGTATGATCATATGTGGGATTATCCTATTTTGATGGCACACTGTACAACATATTACTATACACACACCACCACTGTTCTGTGAGTACTCTGCACCCTGCTTTGATTAAACCATGTTTTGGTTTGGTCTGAAAGTTACGCCAGTCTTTAAGTAGTAAATTTCATGACCACTGTAACATAAAAACATTAAAAATGTGATTTTTGAAATACATCCGACAGACAACTGATAAAATGAACAAGTTTTAACGCACCTGCATGAACACCTTCATCCTGTCCAGCGGGGCGGTTCCTGTACGGGACACGGCGCCCGCCATGGCCCCCGCTGACAGCTGCTTCCACCATATACCGGTGGTCTTCTCCTCCTCTGTGAACTCGTCTGGGATGGCGAGGCTGTCACCAATGTCCAGCACCTACACACAACACAATATAATTAAATCACAGGCAAATACATATTTTTAAGTACTCTGTGAACTGTGTTTATTTTCCAAACATCAACAAGGAGCTAAAAGAAAGTCACATAGTTCTTCAAATTGCCAACTCTCAAACTGATATATGCCTAAAACATGTTCCACAACGGCTGCCAAAATAGATCTGTGTGAATCTGAACTTCCACTTTGTATTGTTTCAAATGTAATTTCACACCCATGAGATTCCTTTGAAGTGAATCACACAGCTTCAAAACCACACACGATTCACTTCATTCACCTTGAGCTTAATGCCTGGCATGCCCTGACAAACGCCATGTCCTTATTCAAAATCTTACATAACCACAGCTCCATGCTGTGAGATCAATTACATCACTGCACGCCAGTTTATTAAACTGGTTGTTTCAGTAACATAAAATCAGAAATGTGGTTTTGTGTCACTTGCAACCGTCTGCAACTGCAGCAACCTGATATACACAGATTTTAGTTAAATAAAAGAACATATGGACAAATCATCATGTGATATGAAGGCTTGTATTGTCATTAGTGATTAGTAATTTATAACATATTGTCTTGTGCACAGTCTTCTCCAGACCAGACCAGACTACTGGTACTTCAGTCTTTTCTGTCAAACCACAAAAAAATGTGCAACATTTTAAGGGCAACTTGGAAAACATCACTTTACACTTGGAAAAATGGAATCAAATCTGGACAATGAAATAAAATGGTGAATAATATTCCAGCAAGAAATACCACCTTTGTGAATCTTATAATGTTCTGTTTAATTGAGACTTTGTCAGAGATGTGGTTCTAGGGTGCTTTTCTTCATGTTTGAGTTATTATTTATGGTAAACCTAATATTTTGTCATCTCTTGTACCTCTTGTACATTCAAGGGAGTGGAAGGACAAAATATTAAGGAACACTTTACGATATTGTTGAATTCAAAGCAACTGCTCCACCACCAACTACAACTAATTCTGACAAATTGTGTGAGCTTTACTTTATAGTCACAATTCACAGACACGGACAATATTAATATCGACATTTCTGAATTGTTAAATGTGGTTAATATAGAATTGTGACTAAGATCTGTACTAGAGCGGGACATTTTACAGTTGAAAATCAAACTTGTAAGCGCTCTCTAGTGGGCAAAGTACATAATGGCATCACTGTTTGTAAATTAATGTTAACATATCTGTGGCTTTTCTGTAATTTATGGGCCGACATACTGTATATGCGGATACCATAATTCTGTATCTGTGTTAAGCTAAATGACAATATCGGCCATCGGGTTCTACCGTAAAGACACATAAACCATGTTTTAATTCATGACCAGGTGACAACCTGGACTGAGAGGCTAAATACACAAACCTACCATGTCCATCTCCACCTCATAGATCGCCCCATCGTCTTCAAAGTCAATGAAAAACCAGTTTTTCTGTTGTTGCTGCTGCTGAGGCTGCAGCAGAGCCATGGCCATCTCAAGCCTTTGATAAAGCTGCTAATCCAGTACAATATAGTCCCTGTCTTGTGCAAGCTCCCTCCTAAACTCTAATTCTCAGACTGATCCTTTACACGATTCCCCAGTCAGATGTCAAGGGTCTGCAGATCCAATCCAGCCTGAGGGGAGAAACGCTGAATCCCGAGTGGCCCGCAACCATCGGCGTGAATACTGGAGATGGTGGGAAGCTGCCACTGCCATAGATGTTACCACCGATGCCTCATCTCAGCTACCTCACTCCGGTCATGTCCTGTTCTAGACTCATGTCCTCTCTCACCGACCTGTCCCAATCCCATTGACGAGCTAATCCTCCTTTAGGTCAGACTTAAATTAGTTTATCTCTGCCTCGGGCGTATTTAACCTCTGGAGTTGTGGCAGTGAACAGAGGCAGCAAACGTCAGAGATTAGCCATTGACTGAAACTGCCTGTGTCTCTGGCATGCAACCATAGCGCAGTCACAGTATATTTCTATACAGCCAACATCCTACACATGAAATTTCAGTTAAAACATTAGGATTTGAATATTCTTTGTTAGTCTAACTAGCCGGAGAAAAAGTTCAGGAACGAAATATTGTGTTTTAGATTGATCTTCATCCACAATTAAGGCTAAATTTCTAGAACCAATAAATTGACTTGTGCTATATTGCCATTTCTAAACAACCTCCTTATCTGAGAAAAGGTCATCACGTTACAAACTCTTCACAGTCTCCTCCCCTTGTCTCGCTCCTTTTCTCACCTCTTCTCTGGAAATAAATGAGTTTAATCTGTTGACGTAGAGGTACTGATTTGTTGCCAAAGTCCTCGTCCAAATCCAGTATCAGCTGTCAACTCTCTTTCACAACTTTCCCCTTTAGGGCAATGTGTTAAAGTGAAGTCTGGGACAGTCAAAGGACATTGAAGCCACAGGTTGGACAGTTAACTGTTTTGCCTCCATGTCTCTTCCATTTTAATTCAAAATTATGTTTCTAACTAGTGATTTGTTTTTCTATGTGTAAGAAATTCAATTTAATTTTCAGGGCTGTAATTGTGCCTCTTTTCGCCCCCGATTGCAAAATGACTTGGAATAAGGGAATTTTGGACAACACATACAAATATTGTACAAAATGCTACTGTCTCTTACACAGGAAACAAATACCTACTCACCAGCACCATCCATTCATGGTAACCTCATCAAACCAAAAGAGACATTAACAATAAGTTAAAAATACTCTGCTTTTAAGTTTCCACACCATGAAAACAGATCTTTACTCTGCAGTTTTCTTCTCTCTGTGTCATTAATTGAAACTTACATTGTAACTAAAATTATTTATATATGCCGAGTTGAACCTTGATTCTTTTGTCTCCATCTTTGATTGTGTGGCAGTAAATAAGTCTGTGTTTTATGAGTGTATCAGTATGTCAACTAAAATAAATCCATCATTAGGGTCTCTGTTCTCTCCCTCACACACACACACACTCTAACCTATGGACACAGTACAGTCCCTTACCGTGGAGTGCTTCCAGTAGCGGATAATCTCCTGCAGGTTGGTGGCTGGGTTAAACAGGAAATGCTCCCTCCATTCATTCCAGTCCACAGTCATGGTGCCGTCCACATCGATACTGTACAACAAGGATAGACAGAAGATATATACCATTTTTAAAAATGTTATGTCATTTTTATCTCAAATCTGAACCTAAGGTCCAATTAAGAATCAAGTACCTCGGCCTACTTACTGGCTCATACTGGCTGGACATTACTTTTTTTTCCATTTGCATTTAATGGACTTGGTTTTGTATTTTAGTGTTGAAGGGAGGCAACTGTGGACATCTATTAGAAGCACACAAGCAAACACTGCCAACAAGGGCTGGGCAATAAATCAAATTGATCTAATAACAGGAATTATTAATGTTTAATGAGCTAAATTTACTCATTCTGCAACTCTTTCTAAATATTATAATAAATATTTTTCCTTTTGCATTAGAAGAGAGCTGGCAGGAACTGAGGGAAGAAAGAGACACTAAACAAAGGCCTATAGCTGCACTCAAACTGGGGACTCTGTGATTACATGGTCAGGGTCTTACTCCTAGGCACCAGGACACATTGTCTGAATCCTGAACAAAATGAGAATAGACAGTGACATCTTGAATTTAACTGGAAATATAAATCGGGGCAACCATAGAACACAAGAAATTAAATATCAAGAACTAATTTTTTTGTTTAATAATTAGCATTGCATTTATCAAGATAAAAGTCACAATTTATCCTGTAAACTTTACGTCATATCATTGAGCCCTCCACCAAAGAAAATGAACTACCTAGATACAATGCTAACACTCTATTCCAAATCCCATTCACTTTTTAGACCAATTAAGTTCCTCTTTACTTCAGCTCAGAGAGAGAGAGAGAGAGATTTGCCTAATGGAAACAGATAGTGGTGAGGAGCATTCAAACAAGAATTAGCTCAAGTCATGGAGAAGACAAAAACGGCAAAACTGATATATTTCTGAGCTTTTTTTTGGGATATTTTGATTGCCTTATTGTTCATCTTTCATTAATTTCCTTCCTCCGTGTCAGTTCGGCTGGCTGACACACTCATCAATGACTCGGTGGTTCTCAGACAAATCTTTCTGACTCATTCACAGTTATGCGCATCCTGCTTTACTTCTCTTTCTAAGTCTCACTGTCAAGTCTGCTCCTGTACATGCTGCCGCTTTGTTTATGCAAATACAGAACATGTTGTATGGCTCACCGCAGTGACGTGGTCTGACTCGCAGAGCAAAGAACAATATGAAGTTCTGAACAGGATCCAACTCAGTGTAACATGCGTTCATTTATGAACCCAGAGCAGAAGCAGAGAACCAAACATGTGTAATATAGCTACAGTAATTACAGTCTGGAGCTGCTCCACAGATAGTGAATATTACTTCCGTATAAAATATCTATCCTATATCTTATAAAATAACTTTTATATCCAGCAGTATGCGTGTGTTGTTGCTTATTAATAATAGGCAGTTACTTCACACAACTACAATACTTATAAACTGATCCCTTAACTGATGGGGGAAGCCTGTGGGCCTCTTCTGAGTGAATTATATACTTACAAAACTGAGATAGCATCAACAATGTTGTATTTTAGGCAATAATAACCAAATGAGTAGTGTTTAATTATCAAAATAACATGGACCTACCCATTTGTCACAGAACATTTTAACCTTTTCTGTTTGACAAGACATGGTTCAGTCAACAATTGGTGAACAGCCCAGCACTTACACACACCACATTTATATGTGTGCCTTTTAGGTCCTAAACTAGTTTAATGGCCAACTTTTAATCCAGCCTAAGAGAAAACTCTCCCATTAATGATCTTATTCCTACATGTTTGTATACTCTCTCCAACTCAGTCAGACATCTTGCAAGCTCTTTATCATGTGCCATCAGCCCATTTCCCAGCCAAATTACAGAGTGAACTGGTTATCAGTGTCCGTCACACTGGTCCCCACCTTTAACATCTTTCTTTTGCTTTTAGTTCAGGTTCACGAGGGATTCAAGAGGACCTGAATATTTTCATGAGCCAGAATAAGATGTTTAACTCTCAACCAACTCTTTAGAGCACGCCAAGTACTGCAGGGTGACCTTGCTAAATTAATACCAGCTACAAAATAAGCAGAAATACCTCTGAAGGATCTTCTGTGCCTCCTCTTCGCTGATGTTCAGCCCCAGATCGGCAAGTGACTGCTTTATCTCCGTTATGTCTACTCGACCTGTTGAAAACAAAAACACAGTAGTCCTGATTATTACTACACATTTAGTTTTACTTTTTAGGTAAAATTTCAACATCAGTTTGTAAACTATTTGAACCATGATTAAATCCAAAAACTTAAACGTTTGGTGTGATACCGTCATTGTTTTTGTCCAAGCTCTTGAAGGTCAGTAGTAACTTCTTCTCCTGCTCCTTTAGATACTTGGAGAACTCGTTGAAGTCGAGCCCGTCATCTTGGTTGTCGTCTCCAGAGGAAACTATTTCCTAAAGAAAACACAGAATATCATCAATCCAGTGTCTTCATGTCACAGAGTGTCAGAGTCTGTTGGCTGTTGGGTGTCTGACCTCCTCGCTGGATGGTGGGGGAGGTTTTGTTTGAGGCAAGACTACCATCTCCTCTTCATACTACTTGATTCTGCCAGTTGGTAGCAGAATAAAGCCCAGAAATGCTTCTTAACTTTATCAGAACTCATTTCCTGTGTACAGTCCTTTAATTGGTCTAATTATCTGTCATTATCTTACCCTTTCATGGTCAATGTTTTCCTTCGATTTTTTATTTCCTGCTTTGCTTTTATTAATTTACCTCTGAATTTGATCACTTTTTTATTAATTAGTAATGTGCTGTGCAAATAAAGACTATCCTTGTTTGTAGAAGGATTGCCCAGGTCAAGAGATTATTTCATTCAGTTGTCTTGCTACGCTGTAGGTACATAATGTTGCACAAAAATGTCCTGATTCAGGATCAGCTCCTCAGAAGATAAAGTGAAACCTGAACCTCCACATTACTATTAAACAGTTTCAAAAGTCAAGAAGTGATCCACGGTGTAATCCACATGGCTATTAATTAATGAAAAGAAAAAATCAGACTTAAATAGTATACCAATATTAATGAATTGGTCTTTGTCCAAATTACAGGAAAATTGTAGTTTCAAGAGATGAATTGTTGTACTGAATGAGTGCGCATGTTTATCACCTCATCATTATCACATAATTGCATGGATGGGGAAATCTCCTGTTTTACAACACCTGGTTACACACAGCAGTGAACTCTGCCAACCTTTTTTTTTCCTGACTCACATTATTAAAGTTCTCAGTCTGACTGATGAGCTTGAGGAATGCAAGATTATTTGATCAGCGTAGGTGGGACCTTCCTCCCTAAAGTCACAGCCCACCACAATAAAAGCTCACCTGCGTACAGTTTGAACTTTGAGACAGTTTCAGACACTCTGGTGCACCTTTTGTTCACCCACCCTGCTCTTTACCAGCCTGAGATTGTTGTTATTTTTGCAGAGAAACCAGATTTCTAGAGCCATTTTAATCAATTAATCAGAAACATAATAAACAGATAATAACAATAATTGTTATTGGTTAATACTGCAGCTTGCCAAGTTCCTTCTTCAGGAATGCAGTACTACAATAAATATGTTTGACAACTTTCTCTCCCTACAAGGTCTTTATGTGCACTGGTTACTATATCCGTGGCTCTACCTGAGCTGTTCCTTGCCCAGTTTTGATGCCCATAGCAGCCAGGCCTTCCTTCAGCTCGGACACATCCACTTTTCCATCCTTGTTGGTGTCCAGCCTGGCGAACAGATCCTCGTACGTTTTCGACGCATCTTCTTCAGCACACTTGCAGTCCGTGAAAAACAGCTTCCTTACGAATGTATACATTTCTGAGCTGAGAATGGAAACTCTTGGCCTGTAGCTCCGCACAAACAACAAAAAAAAAAGGACAATTAAACTGACACACAAACAAACCGATTCCTGCGGCTGGCACTTCTGGTTTGAAGTAACTGGATAGTCCCGTATGACTTCAAAGAGATTTCCGCAGTGTCGCTTGAAAAAGACCTCATAAATCGGTGTAGAGTCCGATATATACGTCACATAGGCTAAAGTAGTCTAGATTTACAGAAGGATGTTTGCGGATGAGGTAGGTTGGTAGCGCTGGGCAGAAGGGTGGGGAGACTCGGTTCAGTTCGCCTGAGAAGACCTCCTCTTTTACTGCGCATACACACACATTACAGAGACACACCCTTCAAGAACCAACACTCGCGCTATTACTTCTTGGCTTATAGCCTACGTCCATGTATGAGTGCACGTGAGAAAGATGCTTTAGTCGTAACTTTCTTTAGTTCCCTTCAAACGGTTGTGGTTTTTATGGTGTAACACCCCCACACACCGCACGCGCGCAAACATACAGTAGGCCTACATATTCATATACAGGGTACCACAGTATAGTCCTTGCTCCCATATTGGGCACCATAGTGTGCAGTCGATGTAGGCAATCTGATTCAGTTCAGTGACTCATACCCACGTGAATCTGACAGCTGGTCCAGGCAAAACATATCCCCCAAACTTTTTAATTAGGGTCTATTGCTTTGAAGGCGAAAAGGCAGAGAATGGATATGGGGAGGGAGGGAGAGTCGATGGATATCCCGCAGCCGCTTTAAAAAGACATGCACTTTGGTGAAGTTGGTTTGTTGGAAAATTGAAAATCTGATGATTAATTCAATTGTAGTTTTCCATCAGTGATTTTTACAAACCTTGTTTTTTTTTTTGTTTTTTGTTTTTTTTTACAAAAATGTTGTGCACCAAAGAACGTTTTGAAATTATAATGGAGATCCCAACGTTTCCAAAAATGCCAAATATATCCGGGTGAAGTTTTGTAAAAACGTCCAAAATGATTACTATACCAATACAGAATTGTGCAGGTTTATGCAACTGTGGAATATTTATATTTTTATCTTGTGAATATCTAATATCTAAGAAGCACATGGGCTCAGTGTTCAATAAAGTTGTAACAAATAGATAAATAAATGTGATGGGGTTGTCTTTAAAAAAAAATAAAAATTAAAGAGTAAAAGAAACTGGCTTGAAAAGTGCATTCCAATGAGTGTCATAGCAGTGTCTAGATTGTACCACGAGGTGGCGACAGATGTTACATAACAGCAGCTGCTTTCACTTTGTTGTCGAAATCTGTCCATTCAGTGCTGCTGTTGTCCGGCCTGACCGCCAGGGGGCGACGGAGAGAGGAGGCGGGCTTCTTTGAACTCCCATCAAGCTGATATCTGTCATCACTGTACATCCGCTTAATCCACGCTTACTTCAAAATAAAAGTAGAGACATAGACCCGTTAATACATCTGACAAAAAGCTATTCTTCCATCACATTTTAACAGAATTTAGCATGAACTGGCTTAAATTAAAATCATTTGTAAGTGAAGAGAAGGTAAGAGGCTAACAACAGGGGAAAGCTTGAACATAATATAGTTCTGCATTTATTAATACATTAAAAAGTAAATGACAGAGGCACTGAGAGATTAGATATGGATAAGGCAGCCTTTACTACATTTAAAAGTGCATTTATAAATTGCTTTCTAACTCTCAGGTTAACAAACCCAGTACTGTATTTAGAGTGTCCGATCGTAACATGACAGTCATGAGTCATGAACATGAGATATGACCAACTTATGATCCTTTAACCTTGTTTACATTATTGGCATTGTGTATATTTGGGATTTTTGTACTTGCACATTTATTGATATTTTATATTTGCACTCTTTATATCTGCACTATTTCCTACTTTGTACTGCAAATATAGAGTACAAATAAAATAAAGTTTTATCTTATCTTGTCAGTGCAAAGAAGAATTTACAATTAAGAGGTTAACAACAGGATAAAACTTGAACATAATATATTTCTGCATTTATTAATACACTTGTAGGCAACCTTATTAAAAAAAACTCTCAGGTTAACAAACCCCAGTACTGTGTTTAGTGTGGCCTATGGCAGTCATGAGGATATCCACATGACCCAACATTTTTTTGTTCATTAACAATTACATCTAAGCATATTTTTAATGTGAAAGGAAGACTGCTTTGTACAGATGTCAGGTAAATATGGATGTAAATCATTTGGTTTCTTTCTATTGCGTTAAACCACAATTAAGGCTGATATTTGGTTGCAAGTATCTGGTTTTACACAGGCATTTATAGAAGTAGTATTAATCTGTTGCAGAATATGTACTTCAAACTTGATTTTAATTTGCTGTCTCTTCCAAAAGGCAACCATTGCCGATTAATGGGTTGAAAATAATATACTTCTATTTTGAAAATTCACAACAGGATGTATTTCTTCCTTATCGCTTCAGTTAGTTTGAGAGTGGTCACCAGGAGCTTCACCATCCTCCCACAACATAACACTGAATCTGAACTACACCACAATCGGGTTGTAATGCGAGCGACGGGCGAGATTAGAGCATCTTGTCAAGAGTACTGAATCTGTGTATGGATTTAATGATGATGAAAAAGAAGAAATTCAAGTTCAAGGTGGATTTTGAGCTGGACGAGCTCTCGTCAGTCCCCTTTGTCAACGGTGTCCTCTTTTGTAAAGTCAGACTACTGGACGGCGGGTTCTCCGAGGAGTCTTCTCGGTGAGGATGTTGGTCTTAATACAGGCATAAAAACTCTTGACTGGACTTGCTTATCTTGAGCTCGCAGGTTAAACTTGCTTAGGAGCTTTCGCCTACAATGTTACGTTACTAGCTGACCAGCTAACAGGCTACATGACTAACGTTAGAAACTAGCTAACGCTTGCCAGTTGTCTGCTGCCACTGTAACGGTGTTTTGGTTGTTCAAATGTAATGTTACCTGCCAGTCAAAGCTATTTTAACAGGGTAATGCAAGGCAGAATTGTAAACGACACGTTAGTATCAACTGGAGAAAACCAACATTAGCATATGAGACAGTGCTCTGAAACATTCATTCATTAGTTCGCATTTTCTTCGTGTTCAAGGCGACGTCTGGTTGCATTTCACAGACTTAACTTCCTCGCTGGTTGTGGAATTGATTACTATGCGATGAGTAGCCAGCTGACTTGTCACATAAGTGCCACGAAGCTAAATACGACTCCTTTATCTATTGCTGCTTATCACTCAATAGAGTCACTAATGTCCTGGGTTGTCTTTGGCCCCTGTTTGGTCATAAAGTTATCATTGAAGTAGGTGGAAGGTGCCTGACTGTGTTGCTTAATGAAATTGTTATTGATTGTAATTGATCTGGCAAATGCAAGGACAATACAAACCCATCAAAGTCATATGCAGTAGGACAATGCTGCCCCAAATCATTTCTGTCTCATAGTTTCCATTTCCATATTTTCCTGTGTAAATGAATGGGAAGAGTTTGTCTCCATCCTAGGTCAACTGAAAGTGTAAATGTGTTGCCTACACTATTAAGGGTTTTTTAAAAGAAACCTAAATAGTGGACACCATATAGTTTGGCATTAAAAGAAATTATACCCATTATTCATAGTCACCCTGCAGTCCACAGCAGTGTCATGATAATGCTGTCAAGTTGAGACAAGCAAAGACGGTAATCTCCTCTGAAACCTGTTTTGGGCTCTCACACATAAGTTACAGTTAAAGTGGCTTTTATCATTTGACGCCTTTTCCCTTACAGACTACAAATTGAAAAGCATTTAGGGCTGCAATTATTTGTCTTTACAATTCATGTGCCTTTTTTTGTCCGACCAACAGTCTAAAACCCAAAGATATTTAATTTGTTATTGCATAAAGACAAAGAAAAGCAGCAAATCCTTGCAAGGTAATGTCTGGCTTTTTGGCTTGAAAAATCACTTAAGCTCCATTATCAGATTCGATTATCAAAATAGTTGCAAATTCATTTTCTGTCGATCGATTACCCATCTAATGCTTGCAGCTTTGGTCCCAAAAACCCAAAGATATTCAATGTCTTATCATAGAAGACTAAACCAGTAAATATTCACATCTGGAATGAGAGTAGAAGTTGGAGTCAGTGCATTTTTGTCGTTTTTGCTTGAAAAATTACTTTAAGAACGAATCAATGATTGTGTCGAACAATTTCTGTCAATAGACTAATTGATTAACTGACTAATTGCTTCAGCAGTAGTCGGAAATACTGTCCTGTGTAGATGAATGGACAAAATGAGTAATGTTTGTCAGACGACGGAAATGTGATACTTTACAGGATATGGTTCGGTTGTTAAAAGGAACTAGAAGATGATACACCAAATAATTGTTCAGAGTCACCCTGCGGTCCACAGCAGTGCCATGATAGTGCTATTATTGACAGACAAGTAAAGACAGTCCTCTCCTCTGTAACCTGTTTTGGGTATTTGCTCATAAATTAGACTGGCTGGCTTTTAACATTGGACTAAGGGAAAAGCATTTGTTTTGGAGTGAGGCTGTAGAGATTAGATGGCGTCGCCCTGATTATATAACAAGCCCTCTCTATGCCCTACAGTAAGTAGCTCTTATAAAATGACTAAACAGTAAGGCCCAGTCTATTGGACTTTGTGAATCAGGATGCGTCTAAGGTCATTTTAATATAGCTACAATTGTCTTTGTATATTTTTTCCACATGTGAGCAGCCACTCTAGCTAGATGAGGGTGAAGAAACACTGGAAAAGGTTCTTTAATTGCATTACCCAGACAATGAAGTTCATATGGTTCAGATTCTAATTAAAACATCCTGTTCTCGCTCTGAAATGTTTTAGCTAGCAGAATCTGTAGTCACGAGTGTCATTAAATTGCATTTTTCTGCAGCAGTTTGATTTGTTAGATCCCCACACTAGATTTCCTCTGATACTCTTTTTGAGTCATCCTAACTATGAGTGGAAGGGAAGTGAGGATTGTTGTTTTATGAGCCTTTCTTTTCCTTTGGCATGGTTTGTCATCAGGACTGCACCATTGTTCCTGCCCAAAACAAGTTGTCCTTGTTATATAAGTTTACTTTTTTTGAAACTATAACATTTTATGGACAAATTCAGACTTGGGCTTTTCTTTGCTGCTAGACATTGGAAAACACTGCACCAAATTCATGTCAAAAAGATTTGTTTTATGTGAGAGTTATGCCTGAAGTCACAGCTGCCTTTTAAAAGGATAGCAGCTGTAGTTTAACAAGATATCTGACCCATGCATAGAGATGAGAGAGAGACAACCTTCCGCTTGTGCTTAAAACCAGACACACTCACACTCACTAATAGTATTTTGCTGCAATCTGGCACGAATTCCCGGAGCAGACAGTGTCCAGCTGGCTGGGAGTTCCCTCTCCGACTCTGGGAGTTCACTCTCTGAAAAGATATCAACCCCAGGATGAAGTCAGCATTTGTGAAACATTGGTCACGCATCTGCTGCTTCTTATTTATAGTGAGGCAGGGATGCAGTGCACAACACGGGCCTGTATATTCAGTCACTCTTAACTGTCTTAACAGGGATTTGCACACCCTGTTAATGGTTTAAGTCTTATGTCATCAACACACCTTGCACTACAACATTTTCTGTCTGTATCCCTAAGTCTTTGTCTCTTTTTGTCCCTATTTCAGATGCAAAGTCTTGTTAATTTTTTTTACTTGTTGCATCATTGTAATTTGAACTGTATTAGGGAGAACAACTGTCAGCTCTGCTTGTATTTAAGTCCAGCAAAGTCGATTGAAATGAATGGCATGCAGGCTCTCTGTGTCTTAACAGAAGGGAGTTGGTTAGGCGAGTGGGAGAGGAGAGGATGGCATTGAAAGAGAGGCCATCTGGGGCATCGTAATGCTGCCCACGCATGCACACTCTTTTCTCTTTCACTTCATCTCATCCTTTCACCGAGAGCAGGCTACACCTCACTCTCATTTTAACCTCTAGTTATTGGCAGAGGATGTGTCTGCATGTGTCTCTATCGTTCTTATTCCAAAATGAGCTACACCTGCCGCCGTAACCTTTGGATTCAGCACAAAATGGATCAGTAGGTGAAAACAGGACTATAATTAATTAGCTTGTTTTATTAAGTGGCCAGAAAAAATCTGAGGCTAAGCACATAAGCTTGTATTGGCAACTTGAATCAGTGGCCTTAAGCAGGGAAGAGATATGCGGATTGTTGATCCAGTAGTCATTGGACCTAAGTGGTTTTCGTTGTTATGTAATCGTGATTGCGAAAATTAATGAAATGGAGTTGTGCTTCCATATTTTAGGGATGTGATCAGTAGGGCTGCAACTAACGATTCTTTTCATTTCAATTAATCTGCTGATTATTTTCACAGTTAATCAGTTAGTTTATAAAATGTCAACAAATTGTGAAAAAAAAAATGCTCATCACAATTTCCCAGAGCCCAAAGTGACGTCTTCAAATTGCTTCTTTTGTCCAGCCAACAGTGCAAAAAAAAGAGTCTTCATTTACTGTCATAAGTAACAAAGAAAAGCAGCAAATCCTTACATTTAAGAAGCTGGAACCAGCAAATGTTTTTTTTTGCTTGAATTTTTGCTTGAAAAATGACTGAAACAATTAATTGATTATCAAAATAGTTGGCAATTCATTTTCTTTCGATCGATTGACTAATTGTTGCAGCTCTAGTGATCAGGGCTGCAAAAACACAAGTAACAAGGCAGGAAATCAGTGGTATTAAAAAAATCTGTATCAAACAAATAATCTATGTTTAAAATCGCTGTTTTCTGAACACAGTTTTGGTTGTGAATCATGCAAAAAGATTATGAATCTGTTAAGATATTTGATGCTAGCTTTTGAGTGTTTTTTTTGTTTTGTGGCTTATTGTAATATACATTCTTTCCCATGTATAGAATATGATAACTTAAGAGTGTTTAAAGATAGCCTAGACTAAGTCTTTGTGATCTGCCCTTACAGGGAGCCAGTGCAGGCCAACTGTGTTCGATGGAGGAAACAGTTCTCTTTCCCCTGCAAGATGAGTGCCAATGCAGGGACGGGTGTACTGGACCCTTGTGTGTGTCGTGTGTCTGTCAGAAAGGTACAGTATGTGGCTGCTGAGATTCAGATTTCAGACTTCAATTATAAATATTCCTACATAGTGTTGTTGATCCATAAGCCGATGCTTTGCATATGATCATAGAAGGTCCAGTCAAGGGTTTTATGCAGAAATAGAGGCTGTTGTTCTTCTGCTTCAGCATAACAGCAAGGCTGCAATATAAAGAGGAGTGTCTCATCCTTGCTAACAGAATTGCTGTACCTGGGTTAAATTCTGGTATTGGTTGTGCAGACTTTTATGTGGCAAATTGAAACTTGAGAGTGAAATCTGAACTCTGAAACAGCAGTCAGCAAGCACAGCATTCTGAAGAAAAACAGACTCATCGCTGTGAAATCCTTTTGTCCCTCATCCTTTTTCTATCCTTTAGCCTTAAACATGAGTGTGCCCTGTGCTCTAGCTATAGTTTTTAAGGATAACAAGGGATAAAAACAGCAGTAAAAACACGAAAATGAAAAAGCCTGAATAAGCCTTCCCGGCGGAATGCGTCTCAAGTATCCACATTGTATCTGCAAGCTATTTTTGGTGTGCCCTGCCCTCTTTGTTTTAGGACACCAAGCATGTGGAGTAGCCAGAAAAAGCTTTGTTATTGCCTTTTGCTACCATTTAGACCTAACAACATTCAAAATTGCCCAGAGTGTTGCATTGATGTTATTTTTCTGCTGATGGAAAGAAGCATATTTGTAATATTTAATGATTACAGTTTACCAGACCAGTATTAAGTTAGTCTTAAGTTCAGTAACTTTTATATATATTTTTAACTTAACAATGTTTAAACGAAGCATGACTTGAGTAACGTTTTAATTGAAATGTTTATGCTTCTCTTTTCCAGGAGCTGAAAGGCGGCAAGGCATATGCAAAGGTAATTCCTCACACACTTGTGTTCTGCAACCCCCATCCCCTAACCCAACCTCTAGGTCACCTAGATTTACAGTAATCAGCCATATTGATGTAGCTTGCCATGTGAGCCCGTAGCAAACAGATGGCCTTCACTGCCTGCAGGTTGGCTCATTATGTCATGTGTTCTCCCGTTTGAAAGTGCTTATTTACTGAGCATGCTAAACCTCTTCTTGTGGACCTTCTAGACTTGATTTTAGCGTTTCTTTCTCAAATATTAAAATAGCAGATGATTACCAGCTTGTCATTGAAGAAAAACAATGAGTTGTAAGATGTGTTAATATTGTTTCATTTCCCTGAAGTTTCTCTCATTTGCCGACCGCTGTCACATCCAGAGACAGTCACAGTGCTGACTGGGCAAAACATCAGTCTCCTGAGAGAAAACAAAGTTCACCCGGTGTCATTCTTTCTCCTTCAGCTTGGTTTTGCAGATCTGAATTTAGCAGAGTTTGCCGGCTCAGGGAATACAACCCGCAGATGTCTGCTGGAAGGCTACGATACCAAAAATACTCGCCAGGATAACTCCATTCTCAAGGTAACATTGATGCTACGGTAAAGCAGCCCCACCCGTCTGATTTGACTGCTTTAGGAAGATACCTTGAATACAAGCCTGGTATTTTTCTCAAATAGGAGCTAGGCACAGAAAAAGGTTTTTGCATAAACATCTAGGATTGCTTACAACAACAATGGCTAGGTTCCCAGGTAGTCCATTAGATTGTAGCCAGAAATACCAGCTGGCATCATCTGCTTTATTTAATGAAGAATTATAGTGTGATTCTTGTAAGTTGGAATGAAGTACAACTATGCTTGAACCAAAACACCTTTTCTTCTTATTTCTTTAAACTAAGAATCTGTGCTAATGGAAACATTGAATGCCAGTCAAACCTGAATCAACACATCTCTTTTTCTCTTCATAGGTTATCATCAGTACACAGCTCATGTCAGGGGATCCCTGTTTTAAAACGTAAGTTAAAAGGAATTTTTTTCAACTTTAATATGGTGCTAAATCTGCTTTGGTCTGCAGGTCATACTGTATTGTGTCAGCGGTCTTGTAGTTCGGTCATTTGAGATTCTTAACCATACGATTTCAGTTGGATTGGAAAACCATTTAATTGCAGAAGTTTTTGGACTAAAAGAGGTTGTGAATTCAGCTATTCTCGTGCTTGTCCTTGACGATGGACTTGCCCAGATTTGGATATTTACAGTCCCCTTGAGAACCAAAACCAACCCACTGACCTAGACCGGACTGTAATTTAAAGCGATGTCTTCTTTGTTCTATCAGAAGTAGTTCAGAATCAGACTCAGAATCAGAATCGGATTTATTGCCAAGTAGGTTTTCACATACAAACAATTTGCTTTGGTATATTGGTGCATAAATAAGCATAGTAGAGAAAAATAAAAATATATACATACATATAAAATAATGCAAATAAAAAGCAAGTCAAGAATACAAACAGAAAATAGAGAAATTGGCAATAAAAATGTGAAGAAATATTATAAAATAAAATAGAATAAGCATTCAAGCACCAGTGTGTCAATTACTTTCCTGTCTTTAGAGAAATTATTATTTTAAATTTTTCTGTATGGGGTGCCCAGGTAGCCTAATGGTTAAGGCTACCTGGGCAAATCTTCTGCTGACTGCATTTGTTTGGGAGCTGTTCCAAGAAAGCTGCTGAAGGTGTGGTACTGTCAGCGTGGTGATTTGTCAGACTTGGGAAAGTTTCATGGGAACCGAATGTTACAGAATAACTGTTAGCTCATCGGATTTTCACATGTCAAAAGATCTGATTGATTGCATCCTGCAATTATTATACTAAAAGTTGTTGTACCAATTTGTCTAGTGGAAGTATACTTTTCAGTGAAAGTATGTGTCAGTACGGAGAGAGAAATGCTGCTTTACCCAACGGCAAAATATGACAAATTATTCAGTAGCATGTTTATGCCAAAAGCTGCATCTTCTTTTATTTCAGCAGAGTATCTACAGTAGATTCACTTTTAGCCTTAGCTGAATTCTGAATGCTACTAGTTTATGACATAAATTTATGGTCTTTCCCTTGATTGATCTTGAATTTTTTTTTTTCTTCAAGAATTACTTAAATAAATTGACCCATTGAAATACAAGCGAGGAGAAAGGGCCTTATTGTCTTTCCTCTGTCATCAGGCCCCCCTCCACAGCCACAGTGATCGGGATCCAGTGTGATGGAGAGAGCCTGCTGGAGGAGAGGAAGGGAGGAGACTCACAGAAAGGCTGTTCTGGTGAGACCAATCACGCCACATCGCACTCCTCTGCTCTGCTTAGTCATCCTATTGGCTTTTCCAAACATTTACAGGCACTTTTACGTTTGTGTTATGTTTAGCTAACAGATACTCTAACAACCTTACTGTTTTCAGCTCTCCTTTTCTATGTTAAGCTCCTGCTAATAATTGGTGTAGATTTACATTGAAATGATATGGACACATGCCTAATAACGTTCAGGAAATCTAACATATATCCTACCAACATACCACAAGGCTGAAACTCATTTTCGCTTTGGTTAGATCCCATCCGCATTGTTGCTCAACATCACCTCATCGCTTGCCGTTGTTGTAGCATCAGTTTCTATTATTTGTGGCTATGTAGCTATCGGATCTAACCAACAACGATGAAAACAAAATGATAGATTTAGAGTACGTAATTTGGTTACACTTATAATCTTAGAGTGGTTATAATCCAAGTTTACTGGCCAACTTCAGTTTAGGAGAGGGCATAATTTTTTGTGAGAAGTACCTTCTGATAGAGTGCTCTGTTCACAGTAAGTAAATGTACTTTAGCATAGCCTCTCATTTACCTGCCTCCTTGACATATTCCACCCCACCCTTGTGTGTGTGTGTGTGTGTGTGTGTGTGCGTGTGTGTGTAGTACCAACTTTTAAACCACACCTAATCCTTATTGGTAATACAAACCGACCATTGTTGGCACAGGTAAATGACTGAAAGTTTTACACAGGTAAATGACTGAAAGGCTTTTATTGTGAAGCAGCTACAGGAGGGAAGTTTGTCAATTTTCATCTATAGTGAAATGCAGACCAATCTTTTTTTTTTTTAATCTTCAGCACTTTTTTGTAGGCGTACATTGTTGGTTAGGTGAACTTATTAGAAAAGGTGACGAGCGCGTACTGCAGGTTTCCATGAAGTTGAAGCCAACTCTAGTTTGTTTGTTTTCTACATTACTATTGAGTTCATTTATTAAGCTGTAGATATTGGTGTGATAACTTGTGTCTGATTCTTCTTATTTGTGTGTGTCTCTACAGCATGATGCACTCATACTTATTCTGTGTGTGTGTTCATGCGTGAATACATTGCAGTGTTGAATGCTTGTTCCTCCTGGAAGCTTCAGTGTAGAGCAGATCTTTCATGTATAATTTAAACTAGTTCTCTTTTAGATTAGCTACAATCCGCTCTTACATGGTTAAAAATAGGACTCTGTGCAAGGGAGGTTTGTTAAATTGTGAGCAATTATGCCATATTATTTTGTAGATGGATATTTGTTATAATATATTTATGTATGCTTATCCTCCAAGACAAGTTGGAGTGGGACAAATAACCTATTGAGATACTGTGCTAACCCTTGGATGCATAGGTCACTGGAACCTTTGTACACCTACGAATCAATAGTTTTTGTTCATAATGATGAATATATGCTATTTTGAGATTTGCACAAAAAAAATTTGAATTCTACACAAGAATTATAAAGATTTGTAATGTTTATTTGTCATTTTTAACTAAATTTAAAAGAAAAGGGTAAGAAAAATTTGCATTTCAGCCTACCTGTTTCTGGCCGTGATCATTGCACACTGGTTTATTCGCATAAAAGTAAACTTTATGGGTCATTTTGGCCCACATATGCATCTCAGGGTTAATATCTTTTGAAATGGTGTCTATTTTCTGTTGCTTTGCTGAGGCAGAGGCCGTTCCTTCCTTTCCTGCAGACATTTGAACTCTGAACTGTTCTGCTTTCTGACAGCTCAGCCTTTTGCCAGTTTGGCCTCTTGACATTAAAATGGTGGCACACGTGTTCACGTTGCTGCACGTGTTTTTTAAAAGGCTCAAACTTAAGACACTTATGTACATACTGTTCCATCTCTGCTGTCATATAACGCTTTTTTGGGAGTTATATTTTCCTCTTCAGTCACACAGATATTGTGTATTGCAGATGGTTTCCTTTAGATTGCAGAATCATCTGAGCTCCCAGCCATTCTCATAAATGTGTTTATTCTTGCCACAACCCAAGCAGTTGCCAACTGTGGTGCTCGCTCGTTAATCCAGGAATGGTGTGAACTTGGATGGTGTGTGGGAGGCAGAGGGAAGTTTTCTCTGTTGTTGCAACTGTTGTCTGTTGGCAGCAATAAGCTACAAGTCCACAGCCTGTAACACAATCCAGGTTATTGAATATATATCACCAAGTTAGCCTACATGTAACAGGACAGAAACTGGGTTTATGTCTGTGGTCTCAATTGAAACTTGTCTGGCCGACAGTAGACCAGATTTCATTCATGTAAACGGGTGCTTTATACAGTATCTGGGGCCGGAAAATTCTGGTCATGTCTGTCTAATCTGCAAAAAAGAGAACAGTATGTTGACACGTATAATTGACCATTTACAAAAGGAGCAAGTGGTGGTGCATTTTCAGGTTTTTACTCTGTTGTTGTTTTTAATTTTGGTTGAGTACAATCAGCCCCAAATGTGAAACCACTTCAGACACATGCTGAATCACTTTTCAGCTATTCCTGCTTTCATTCACAAAAACACTATCTATACCACCCACAAATCTGGTGTATTGAGCTGAGAATGAGCCATGGGTATACAGCGTGGGCCTCGACAGGTTCTGTGCTTGTTTGGCACCACTTTCTTTCTGACAATATGAGGAGACATAAGAAAAGCTGAACATGTCTGTCTTTTCTTCTGTTCTTTCTAATCTAGCAGAGAGTCGAGAAGGGAAGTGTCCTGTTGTTTCTGATGAGCTTGGGGGCTGCGGCCACTCCCGAACGTCCAGCTACGCCAGCCAACAGTCCAAACTCTCAGGTAGGGGCACCCCACATTTACACAAATGTAAAGGCTTCTATTCTGATTTACTGGTGTTGACCTGGCATGGATGGCAGGCAATCATACAGACCATTTTTGCAGATGTAATATGTGCTGATAAGTGACAGAATTAAAACTAGCTGTTACCAGCCTCAGACTACATAGCACTAATCTTTTGCTCTCCTAAAATCATTCTTACTGGAGGAAATGTGTGTGTAAGGTCAAACTGAGAAAAGCTTTTGACTGAGGAGGGAAGTGATAAAATGATTTTCCAGTGACACTCCACCATAGCAGTTTAAACCTGAGGCTCGGGTTTCCATAACAGGCAGATCAGATGACTGTAATAAAAGATAAAAGGAAGTGGAGAGATGCACTGAGAACAGCTCTAATGGCTATCTAATTTTGAATTTGAAAATATATTTCCTGCCATGCATAACGCTTGATAGATTTCTTTGAACCTTGCTTTCATGTTTGTGAAGTTTGTTCTTCCGTGGTTGTGGTGAAAAGATGCCCTGATATGTCTCTTGCTTGAAATGGCTCCCTGCAGACATGAGCAGCATGTGAGTGTGCGGGTGTCTCTGCAAGTCTACTGAGCTGCTAAATCTTTTAACACACTGCAAGTTGCAAATCTGCTCGACAGCACGGCAAAATGAGAGAAACCTAATACTGTATATTAACATTAATTCAATGATTATTGATTTATGAATTCATGTTTTAATTCAGATGTTTGTACTACATACTGTAAATGTGTAATATTATGAATGTATGTCAGTAGTAGGTGGTTGCAATCTCGTGAATGCTAAAATACATCTTTGCAGGATTTCTTAGGGCATACAGTTGCTTAACATTACTGACAAATCAGTTGCATTAACCTAGTGAAATGGTAAATGGCTGCATTTATATAGCGCTTTTATCCAAAGTGCTTTACAATTTGCCTATCATTTTCCCATTCACACATACACACTCACACACCAGTGGCAGCGTGGTACCATGAAGGTGGAAGGTGCTGGCCTGACCATTGGGAGCATTTGTCAAGCTGGGGATCAAACCGCAAACCCTGTTACAGCCGCCCTGTGGGGCAGTGAAGTAGAGATGGCAAAATATAAAGAGCTGCTGGTCAAAGATACACTTTTACTTGACTTTTAGAGAGGACTGGTATGATGCATTTAATCTGAAAATGTCACCCCTAAGGTAACTCTAGTACATTTTATTTAAAGCAGCTATAATCAATATTTTTACAATAATAATGTACTAAATGACAATATGAAAACAATGTGACAGTGTGGAAGGGGTCGCTCATAGTGATGAACCTACAGAGAATTATCACCCGAATCTGCAGCTCCCCTCGGCTTTACAAAGATTTATAGTGAGTTTCAGCTCACAGTTTAGCTGTCCAAAGCTCCAAATAAACACTACCTGCTCAGCACCAAACAGCAGGCAGACATAGTTAATGTCTAGCTGGTGAACATAGTGGAGACTTTAGCAGCTAAAGAGCCAGACATTTCCCTCTGGAGTTGGTAGAGACCAAAAATAGAGCTAAAAGAGAGTGAATATTGGAATTACATTCACAAGGTAGCCAGTAACACAACTCTAAATTAATGATAATGTTGCTTCAACTGCTAGATGTGTAAAAAAGCCACTGTTTGCTAACAAGTTCGCCATATCAACTTAAAAGCTGATGATGTGTCAATGTTGCGATCACAACTTTTTTCTGCTGCCCAAAAAATCAGTTATTGCAGGTTTAAGAGCTGCTACTGTATTATTATATTATAAAATAATTGCCCATCTCTTTCAGGCTACAGCACAGGCCACTCCCGCTCCTCCAGCATGTCAGAGTTTAGCCACCGGAGAAACCATTCAGTAGGCAGCGCCTCAACAGGCATCGGCAGCATCCCAGAGCCCAGCGAGGACCGGGACAGAGAGTCCAGACCCTGTCCTGCTCTACCTGAACACCCAGTCCCCACCGCCACCACTAGCAACCCAGCGGGTACACCAGTACGGAGCGCCTCGTCCTGTGAACGACTCAACAGGTGAGTCTTAATTTATTTGGCAAGTAAGGAGCACAAGGAAATGTAATACAGATGTAATCATCACAAAGAGGAAGAAGTCAGCAAGTCAAACATTGCAACCTCATTTTATTAGGTAATGAGTACAAAATAGAGAAGCAGTAAGTTGTTTTCAGGAAGTTAACAATCACACCTGAGACCTGAGCCTTCAGGAAGCAGCTGTTATGCAGTAAAAAGCTGTGAGGCAGAACACCGGAAGAGCATGTGTGGTTTTATTATTTGATGTCAGTAGGGGCTCTTAGTATTTCTAAAAATGTAAGGCATTGTGTTTGTGGGATCTCAAAATGTCCAACCATGAATCACACTTTTCAAACTCAAGACTGGGGATGCTTTTAAGTACTTTTATGGCTTAAGGTGTATTTTATATTTGGCCAACCTCTTTGAAGACCAGCATTTAGTCATGTAGTTCTCACATCATTATTACCTCACAATATGTGGCATGTTTTACTTTATCTATATATTGATTTTCAGGTTTTTGAACAAGTAGTTCGACATTTCCTTTTTTGCTTTCTTGCAGAGAGTTAGATGAGGAAATCTATACCCCTCTCATGTCTGTACATATACAGTGGGGCAAAAAAGTATTTAGTCAGCCACCAATTGTGCAAGTTCTCCCACTTAAAAAGATGAGGGA